>PVIJ01009094.1:31067-69270 GCA_004024925.1 Scalopus aquaticus | reverse complement strand
AGGGGAGGATAAGGGCACAAAATGGAAGAGAGGAGAATACAGGGGACCATGGAGATGGATCACGGGTGAATTGGTGGTGGGCTGCCCAAGGGGAATACAAAATGTAAAAGACATAAATAACAATAAAAAAAAAAATCAAAAAAAAAAAAGAAAAGAAAATAGGTATCGGGCCTCCCCGGTGGCGCAGCGGTTAAGCACTGCGCTGTGGAGCTGTCGGCAGCGGCGACGCGAGTTCAATGCCCGGCCGGGGAGAATCCCACATGGTGTGGCAGGCCTCTCCTTCCTCGCCCGCTGCTCCCCTCAGCAGTGTATTTCTGATCTGCCTGTTCTGCTCCCCGCTCTGTCTCTGGTGAACCCTCTCGCCGCCCCACACCTCTGGCCTGTACCCCAGCTTGTATGTATAAATAAAAAAAAAAAAGAAAATAGGTAACAATGACTGACTATTGTCTTTCCTCTGGACCACTACAATGAACTCCAAACTGACCTTTCTCAGAAGGTCACTCACCTCCCTCACAGATCCATAAGTATTCTAAATATTCTAGAGCAGTGTTACAGAACCCATGTTTGCCTCTGTTGATATGCCCCTGCCTAAAATCTTGCAATGGTTCTGTTCACTGTCCACACCACAAGGTGCTTGGCATGGCATGCCATACATTCTCTCTCCTCTAAACATCTGCTCTCCTCCCAGTCTACAGAAACAACACCCTTGTATGCTGTTTCCCTTATTTCTTATCTTTCAATCACAATACACTTCTTGCAATTCCTTAAACAAGCCTTGCTCTGCCCTTCCTCAGCATGTTTGGTCTACCTGGCCTCCACCTGTCTTACCCAACCTACTGTTTACCAAGTCTGATCCGGAAGCCGGTCCTAATTACCCTAGATAGGACTGATGGAACACCCTTTGTGTTCCACTACATACATTCTCCCATACGATCATCATTACGTTTTATTGTACTTGTTTTTGTACATTTCACATCTCCCCATTCTAATGCCTCCCTATTACCCCACCACCAAAACACAAACCAACCCAATGATGAGCTGCGAGAATTTTGTCTGATTCATCTTTGTATTCCAAGCATCTATCACACCTGTTAGTACATAATAAATGCTCAGTAAATACTTGCTAACTGAATATATTATCTAATAGTGGAGCAACAGTAATAGTGGAATTAATCACATCAATGAATTAGACACTGATAATGTGCTAGATGTTTCTAAGAAATAGGTATGATTGAGTAGCCTCAATATCTCTGATGTCACAGCCATTAACTTGCAACTTCTAAGATTACAAAACAACATAGATTATATGTTCTAATTAAGTCAAGGGAAATCCCTGAGGAGGAGTCATCCTAACCATGCCAAGTAGCTTAGCACACAACAGCAGCTTTTTTTCAAAGTTTGCTTCTATTTATCTTGATGGGTGGCACACTGAAGAAGGAACCTGAACTTGAAGAAAAAAAGTAACATCACAGAATAATACAGGGGGCAGATCTGAAACCATTTGGTTGTCATTTCTATTTTAGCAAATGTAGTGCTCCACTACAGAGTCACTATGTGCTTTGAGACATAAATATAGAAAATGTCTCCATAGTTTTCTTTAGTTTCCCTTAACTTGAATTCACAAAGTCATCATTTTTGGCTAAGACTCTGCTTTATTTAAAATGACCAGAAAATTGGCAAATGAAATTTACCATTTCATCAAGATGAAACAGTATTTATCTCTAGTATGAAGAGATGATTTCTACCAATAAATCTCTCATGTAATCACTAGATAATCATATTATTTTAAAGGTACATGGTCATTTCAATAAGTATGCCTCAGAACACATTAAATTTATACATTTTATGATGTAAACACTTAGAAATCCAGATCTACAGACTGTTTCATAACTTGATAAGTGTTATTAACCAAAGCTTTTATCATTGTGATGCTTAACCAGAAAACATCTGAAGGAAGCCTTTAAAATCAGGAATCATGTTTATTCAGTACTTTTTCAACTTTGTTTTGGAGGTCGTAGACAACAAAAAAGGACTGGGGGAAAAAGAAGTAACAATTTGTGTTTAGTTTTCTAATATAGGCCCCGATTTAAAAATGGACAACGGACTTAAATAGAAGTTTCTCCAAAGGTAGATAAATATCCAATAAGCACATGAAAAGATGCTTGTAGGCACTAATTATTAGGGAAATGCAAATCAAAACCACAATGAGATATTAATTCAGACAGGTTAGGATGGTTATCATCATAAAAGCAAAACAAACGAGAGAAAACAACAAGTTTATTGTCAAGATAGGGGAGAAAAAGGAACACTATGCACTGATGGTGGGAATGTAAAGTTTTAGAGCTATGTAGAACAATATTTAAAAAATTAAAAATAGAACTACTATGTCATCTAGCATTCCTGTTTTCCAGTATATACCTAAAAGAATTCATCTCCTGCCTGCCTGGGACTATACTGGTGTTTTTCTGCACCAAGATTCTCCTTTTGCAAATTAGCAGAGGCAGTTCTCCTCCCAAGGCTGCTTGCCTAGGACCATGCAGGCCTCTCTTTTAACAAACCTGTCCCATTCAGGGGCAGCTCCTTCTGCTCACTTGTGTCTGTGCAAGAGTCTTTTATTCTCGCTCTATTTTTATGCTAAACCTGCCCTTTTGAATAAAAATTCAGAATATACCTAAAAAGGTGTTGGAAATACCTGTAAGCCCATGTTCATAGAAGAATTATTTAGAGTAGCTAAAAAGCAGAAGCAACCCAGGTATCCAACAGCAGATGAATGGGTAAACAATATGGTACAGCCATACCTTGGAATATTACTCAGCCTTGAAAAGGAAGGAAACAGATATGTGAAAACATGGATGAAACATGAGAACATGCTAAGTGAAACAAGTCAGTCACAAAAAGACCAATACCTTGTAAGTTGTTATACATGAAGTACCTTGAGCAGTCAAATTCATAAAACCAGAAAATAGAATGGTGGTTACCAGAACAAGGGGGTACTGGGAGGAAATAGGGGAATTAGCTTCAATTCTGCAAAATAAAAAAGTTCTCAAGCTTCCCTGCACAACATGAGTACACTTAACATGATGAACTGTAGTTTAAAAGGGTTAATATATAGTCATCTTTTATGAAAAACATTATACAATGTATATATGTATACTTGTGTGCATATATATGTATGTGTGTATATATACATTGTATGTACCTATACAAAATGTGAATAAATGCTTTTGAATGAATAAAATAAGAAGTCTAAAAAAATGGCTTACCTGGTAAATTTTATGTTTTTTTTACCAATTTAAAATGTTAGAAATAGTTAATATGGTAAATTTTATATTTTACTAAAATAAATAGCATTGTCATGATTTGAATTACCCCCCCCAAAAGTCCAAGACTCTATCAAAAAACTAGCAGAATTAATATGAATATAAATTTAGAAGTAATTCAATAGGTAAAAATCAATTGCTTTGACATACAAACAAAAGCAATCAAGAAACAACAGAGGGGAATTTCCAATTAATAATCAAATATGCAAAAATAAAATGTACACAAGCTATAAGAAAACTGTGCAACTTTACTGAAGACCATAAATGAGATATTAGACAGCTAAAGAGCTAAAGTGTATTCCTTGATGGGAACACTCAGTATTACTATGCCCTGTCATGTTGATGTATAAATTTAATATAACTCCAATTAAAATTTCAAAGAGATAATTCCATAGATCTTTACAAACTAACTTTCAAGTTCATAATATGAGGGTATGTGCACAACCATCCAAGCAAAATTTAGAGGGGAAAAAATGAACTGAGGTGATCTGAATTACCAGATAGTTAAATAACTTTAAAACTACATTAATTGCAAAGATATAGAAATGGCAGAAGATCCAGCAGTTCTAGAAACTTTGTTTCTCAGCAATATAGTGATTGTTCTTTCTATAGAAGAATAAAAACTATTCAATTTCAGCTGCTTTCTCTGGGAAAGGGCTCTGATGGGGTGAGCGCCCTTTCTTTGCTGAGGTAGCTGGTGATGGGCATGCTAAAAGGGATGACTACACTGAAGAGGTTCACTTAGATGTGGATTTTTCTTGTCTGTAAGTTCCACATTCAGAGATTCAAACAACATTGGATACTGAAGAGCCAACTTTAACTTACACCAGGATTTCTGAGTACAGGGGGTTGGTACCTCTAACCCTAAAGTTCAAGTGTGGACTGTAAACCAAACCACAAATTAAAAAGTGTGTGTAGGGGTGGAGGGGATCCCAAGAGGGGAAGAGGCTGACACTGGAACTTAGAGTGGCTGCTTGGAGGAGGATATAGAGAAATAACATTCTGCTGTCAGCAACAGATGAAGATTTTAGGGAGAGAAGAAATATGGGGCCATCTGGATAGCAATTTTGAGAATGAAAAAAATAATCGAAAGGCAGTATTTGCAAAACTGTGGCATAGGATATGGCTTATCAAACAGTTTGCATCTCCCCAGAGATGCGCATCTCAGTGTGAATCTAAGTGTTTGTTTTATTTTCTCAGAGACACAATAGCAGTACTAAAACATACAACAACTAAAATAAAAATATTCATGTACCTCCTAAGAAGAAAAATCATACATATACCATGCATTTTAGTGAACTGTACCTCAAATATTCAACCAAATGAGCCCCACTTGAACTTCTTACAAATCTGCAAATCAGAAGCATTTTTATTTGCTTTAAGTGAGCCTTGATAACATTGAAAAAACCCATTAAGACTCCCTTTTTCATTTTTATTAGTAAAAACAGCAGCATGAAATGAACCTAGTCAATTTGTGCAGATGTATCTGGTGAGTTGCTACGGTCCTCAAGCTCTTCTTTATTATTCAGATAGACTCAATCAGGTCCAGTAATTTTTATAACCACCATAATTCTTAAATACTCTTGTCCCCATGTGTTTCTCTTGTTGGAGCTTTAAATGAATTGTATCGGCAAAAAAAAAAAAAAAAAAAAATCCATCACTCTCCTACCCCTCACCAACTCAGAGCTGTCATCCTCAACTCTTGTATTAAAATTATGTTTATTATTCAGCAAGTTACAACTGTCTGACTCTCATTTGCAAAATGAACAGAATGAATGATCCTAAATTTGCTTGCGGATCTAAATTTTAATATTCTAAAATTCTAAATTCACTATTTTAATCTCTTCTACTCCCTTAGCCAAAGATCTTTAATGATATTTCCTTAAATACAATATGTGGTTCCTGAGTCACTGGTACACATCTTGAGATTCCCTCTGCTTAATATCAAGGGTTAGCTCCCAGTTTTGTGAAGGAAATCAATCTCATCTCCACAGCTCTCAGCCTTCCAGTAAGAAGCATCTTAACACATTCACTTCACCACTAGTTTCCTAGTATACTTCTTTCTTCATCCACAAAAACACAAGGCTTTCCTGGTCTTTAGTCTGCACAGCAACTCATGTCGAGGCTAGCACCATCATTCCATGCAGGGGATGGTAACAGGCCATAGGAACAAACCCATTGTCTAGACCATAAAGAGGACACTTAGCCTAGTCTGTCTCGACACAAGACATTAAGGAAAATCGACTCGTGAGCTGATGTGTCCTGCTAGCTATGAATGGAGAAACTTTAAAAAGTACAGTAGGCCAATAAAGTATTCCAAGATCTATTTATAGCTCTCCCTGGCTGGTGAAGCAAGGACGGCTGACTCACCAGGAAGGGCAGTGAACAGATGTATCACTGTATGACCACGGGGACCCAGATTAGAAACAAACCAGAAAGTAGGCAGATCTTTACTAGATGGAGGGATGGGTTATTTCCCAATCCCATCCAAATTCTCTCAGTGGGGATGTTTCTGAGTTATGCCAAGTTTCTGGGTGGCACAATTCACAGGAGATGCCACACACGCAACAGATTATTCACTTGGAATAACACTGATGCCTCAAGCTAGGCCCGCCTTTCTACAAAAGCCACGGTGCTCACTGTCAGCAGGGTGGGCCCTGGCTCAACCCCGGTGCCGGGCCAGATCTGAGGTCAGTCAGTGGCAAGAAGACCTTTTCCAGAGACTTATCAGAAGAGAAACCAAATTTGCAGGGCTCATTTTGTTTTAGAAAACACAAGCACCTTTATTTGTCCTTTTCCCCCTCATGCCACAGGTAATTAAGTCAGTGTCAGTTCCCCAACTGGTACCATTTTCATCTCACAAACAAGAACATGTCCTCTCAGGATGCCAAGGTCTGTGGTATGATATGATATTATACTTTAAATATTTCTTAATTAATGAGATGTTTTCAGGCCACCCTTCAATAATATAAAAAAGGAGATGAACAGGAAAGGAAACCCAGCTTTGGGCTTAGTGTTTGCAACCACAATTTTCTGACCTTTTGGGGTGGGGATGGTGGAGAGGAGAATCTGAAATATATACGGAATTGGCTGTGGTGTTTTCTTCCTGAGTTTTCCATCACCTGATTTTTAAAGGAGCTTCAAAATATTAAAAATCATTAACTAGAGTCAAACTATGGGGAAGTGGCCCTTGACTCAGTCAGTCCCAACCTGTCTTTCACTGAGTCCAGCCCTGACCTCAGGAAGTCAGTCACCTATAGAGAAGCTAGTATGCTTGAGTCACTGGAGTCCTGGAAAAGCATTAGTTTTTTAGGGAAAATTTTTTATGGAAAGGATACAAATTCCTATCATGTATTTACTTTTTAAAAAATAAATGCCTAGAAATATATCTAGAGAAAATATATAGGACTCAAAGTCATAAAAGAAAATTTGAATCATTTTGTAAGATATGCTTCTGGGTGGAAAACTAAGCATTTAAAGATCTCAATTCTCATCCCACCATCACATTAACCTATTAATTAATTCAAACCCAACAAAAATGCCAAAGGTATGTTTTTGAAAGCTAACCAAGTAAACTACGTTTTTCTACAAGAATAAATATATGAAGGTCAGGAAACTTTTTAAAAGTATATATGAGAACTCGAACAGATTCTGAGATTATTATAATGCTGCAGTAATTAAATGTTGGTACAAAATACAAACACAGAGAACGGAAAGTCCAAAATAGTCCCAAACTTAGCCCTGAGAGGAGTAATTATTCCAAAAGCCTACTCTAAAATTAGTAGCTTTGAAAAAAGTTGTCTTAGATCACCTCCTCTGACTATTCACCAAAATAAATTTGAAAATATAGGTGATCTTTGAATAAAGATCTTAAGTTAAAAGTTATACAATAAAGTGAATATAGATTTCATGACATAAATGATTAAAATTTCTACATACCAAAAAACTTAAGTAAAATTAAAATCAAATTATAAAAAGGGAAAAGCATTTAACAGTTTTTTTTAAAGTATTCATTTTTATCTAAAGATATTCAGTAGAAACTATTATGGCAATTTATTAAAATGCATCAAAAACCTTAAAAGGCATATATCCTTATAATCATTTTATCAAATGCAACTTATCTTAGATAAAAAAATTATGAATAAAAATATTTAAGTCATTATCATTCCATTATAATACTACCATAACTTGAGAAAATTTAATTTCGATAAATATAATCATTGTTAAAATATAATGCAAGCCATTTAAAGGCAGTCAAGTAAGTTCTCAAATAACAGCAACCACAATGTGATTGAATTTTTTTAAGTATTAAATACACCCAGACCTATCATAATTCAAAACATTGGCTTAATGGTTTCCCTGAGAAACAGATACTGAGAGTTTCTTTCAGTTTATGCTATTTCTGGATATTTCCAAATTTATCAGTTTTTCAGTAAGGAAACATTTAAAACCTATGAAAGATTTTCTGAGATGAGTAACCCAAGCCTTCTCATTAACAAGGAGGTATCCACGCAGCAAGGCTCTGAATGATAGCCATTATAGCTTCTATGAACTGATTGATGCAGAAAACTAAACCCTCCCAACAGGATGATGAAAAATATCTCCCAGTGAGTTAAAGCAAGGACTGACCAAAAAAAAAAAATATTTAAAGAACAGGAGTTTTTCTTCGAGCCTCTGTATTAGAGCCCTGAGTGGCCAGAGGTAGATGTGTGAGATAGTTGTGTGCTAATTCTTCTCTACACAAAATTGTTCTTTTCACTTAAAATCACTGTGAGGGATTCCAAACACAAGGCAGAATTGCACTGATAGTAATGTAAGAAAGTCGAGCACAAGAGCGAGGAGAAAAGGAATCTCTCTCACTTGAGCAGAGCAGTTCAGGCACAGCAGCTAACAAGGGGCTCCTCCCTGCACACTGAGGTCACGTCCAGCACCTGTGGCAGTCCCTTGAACGACAGCTCCAGCAAGCTCTGGGGCTTCTCTGACGGCACTCCAAGGCTCCAGGAGCTCCCGGATGTGGGCAGTATCATGGGAATGGCATAGGAATGCAGTGGGAACCAAGGCTTCAGCTGCCAAGGGAGACCATCTGTCTACAGCTACAGATGACACTGACAGCTCTGGGAGTGGCAGGAGAGAGCATGCTCGTCAGGACACCAGCAACAGTGGGGAGTTACATCACCTGGCTAAGAGGACTTGGAAGCCACAGTTTAAAAAGACATCTTCTCTTATATGGACTCATTTAAATCTTTGAACAGTGAGTTTACAAAATTAGTTGATCTCTAAAGCCCTCAGATAAAGATCACTGAATGATAAATAGAGGGAAGTCCAAGCTGTGACAAGTTGGTAGTGGCCAAGAGCAGCACCAGGACAGTGGGGGGGACACATGATGAAAAATACCGCCTGTCTCCCAGCTCTGCTAGGACTGGACTTAGATGTTGACAGCACACAATCCTCACAGCACACCTGAAATAACAGTGCTACATTCCCTTCTTCCCATTCCACCCATTTCATAAATGATACACTCTAGGAAAAGATCAAGAACACTGAAACTATAAAAGCCTAAGACCTCAAACACCCTGAAATATCTTGGATCTAATTTCTCTCTATGCTCCCTATATAGTGGCAAATTTTATGTTCCTCTAAGTTTGTTAAATTATAAACCAAATGTTTGTAAGGCTCCAGTTTTGTTTAAGACACTCATGAGGAATAAATTCACTTTCTCAAAATTAGCATAAAGGACAAAGCAACTGTATGCTAATATTGAGTAAAGGGGTAAAAAACAAGTTTCCTGTAGGTATGGGGTATCTTATATTTGACACTCACAAAGTGTGGCAGAGTAATGAGCACCAGACTTGGGAGCATGTTAAGTAAGCCATAGTAGGGTACCCTTGGGAATGGCTGGGGACCCAGGTGCCTTCTCTACACAGT
Source organism: Scalopus aquaticus (assembly GCA_004024925.1). Classification (NCBI taxonomy): domain Eukaryota; kingdom Metazoa; phylum Chordata; class Mammalia; order Eulipotyphla; family Talpidae; genus Scalopus; species Scalopus aquaticus. Next base: position 60,025 of record PVIJ01009094.1, on the reverse strand, counting down.
AGCTGGCCTGCTCTTTGTTGCAATGCAGAATTATTCCATCACAGTTCACCCAAGAGAACTGCCGTGATGTACCCCTCATCTCATCAAGACTTAGCTCTAAGAAGATATTTCATTATATAAAAAGATTGGAGAAACCGACCATAAACTCCTCCGAGCTTTGAGAAATGGAAGAAGATAGAAATGAAGACTTGAAAACCTCTGCAGAGCACGAAATGCCCCCAAATATCAGTTGAGTGGACTGAAAACCTGTTCATGACATTTCTTTCTTTCTCTACTCAGCAAATGCTTCTCTTTACAGGGAAGATTGCCAAGATGTACTGGTAGGGAGTATCGCCAGTATAAACCAGGAATGAGAACTCACAGGATTCTAGTTTTTCATTACCAAGCAAACATCAGTCCTTTACATTGTGTAAGCTGTGCCAGAATATGAGAAAATTAAGTTGGTAGGTGGTTCAATATTGCTATGACAGTATTCCAATTTTGGAAAATCAAATATAGGCAAAAAGACTGAAACAGCTCCATATGTTTTCACTAAGGATAGTTTCCATTCTTCAGGTTAAGTGCAGCAGAAAAAGTGCTATGAAGGAATTATGTCTTGGAAAGTCAGAAGTTTGCATTTGTTAAATGCAGGCTAACAACAATCACATTGCAGAACTTGAACTCCACCTGTCACATACTGTCCGTCACTAAAGCAATGGAATGATAATGCATAAAACCTATATACATTGTTTAACCACCCAAATCTGATCCATTTGTGTCCATCAAAGAGTAGGAATCAATAGAAGTAGCCGTGTATAACCAGACAGATTAATCTTAGTATACACCATATGTACAAACCAGCAAAATATAAACCTGTATAGGTAATTTTCAAACATCAGGAAGAAGACAAAGAGGTTTCATCAGACATGCAAACAGACACTCCCATGTGCAATTAAGTTATACCACCTTCCCAATGATTTTTTTTCATTTAATGTCAAATGAACCTTTCAGTTAAAGAGTAAAAGCTCTAGATTCTCATTCTATTTAAATATATTCAAGTAAAGCTCCTGGGAAGGCTTCCAGAGAGTTAGATTGCTTTAAAATTGGTCATGCATTAAAGCAAGCTTTGTCTAACCAAAGTGAAAGAGTAACTGATAGGGTATCTGTACATTCACTCTGCACAAGGTTCCTGTAGCTCAAAAGTATTACTCAAAAGACAAACAGCAAATCAGATTACAGCTCCGGAGAATCATACTCTGCGTCTCCAGCAACCCTGAAAGCTCCCACAACATTATACAGGAGTCAAGCACCTGCTTCCTGAGGAACTTGTTATCTAACTTCTCCATTAGTTCCCCAAAGGTTCTCCTCCTTTACACACGTGCCCCCTTTCATTCAATCCACGGTATTCACCTTTCATCTCTAAGAGATGCATTAATGATAAACAGGCAAAGGTTCACATTAACAGCAAAAAACAGTAGGAGAAGCCTTCAGCATTACATTTTACAATGAAAAAAGAAATTCTGAGTCTAATGAACTAGAACTAAAAGGCATTGCAACAAGAGATTCATTCCTGGGACCTGGCTTCTTTTCACATTACCTGCCTCAGTGTACTTCAATCCCACTTTTTCTTCTGCATCTTTTGTCTTTGGTGGTGGCCAGACAGCTTGGAGTCTGCCAGGAGTCCTATCGTCCTGTTCTGTGGGGCTGTGGTCAGGCTGTTGAAGAAAATGAGGAAAGAAAAGAATGAATAACATGAAAGGTGGCCAGAAACAATTAATTCCTGAAAACATACATGCTAACCCTAACTCTAAAATTAATTTTAATAGCCAGATGCACACTGCTGTCATTCACTGTAATTGAAAAAGTAAAGTGACCAGTTGGGATGAACATAAAAACAACAATGCAGTGCCACCATTACACAACACTTAATAGGTGATTTTGAACAGAAAACTATTATAAAGTCAAATGTAATTTGAGCCAAAAATACAAGAATACCAATGTACTGCATCAGGTACATTTATGGGAACATTAATAAATGTATCCCAAATGACTGACGATATTTATAATAGAAAGACTAGTTTTACACACTCCATGAACATTAGCTTTAGGTCAAGATATACTTCTCTAAGCACTTCACATTGCTAATATAAAATCTATTTTTTCCCCTATAAAATGAATGGGATAGCCTTCCTACTTAAGCTATTTTTATAGAAGCTGTTTTTTAACTACTATTTTTTAACTACAAAAATAAAGGTATTGGAAAAATTAGCATTTTAACTGATCAAATATAATGAGGGGATAATTATATTTGCTGTTCTCATGAAATGTTAAGACCTATTGGATGGGTTCTTGTTAGTCTTATAAATTACCTGAATTAATTTTCTTTGAATAATAACAGCTTTCATAACTGAGTGACCATGTGCTAACTTCACATAATCTCAACAATCATATAAAATGATATTGTCTTTCTTGCTGATGGGGAGACTAAGACTCAGAGGTGATCAAGGTCACCCAGGCAGTAAAGAGCAGAGTTAGAATTAATATCCAGGTCTTATTCTAAATCTAGTACTCCATCAGGATGCCTTGTAACCAACACAGAACATTTTGATCACATCACACACATGTACCTTTGCCACAGAGATGACTTTCAAAGGAAAAATATTGTTTTCACAGAGGTCTAATTAAGTGGTAAGGAAACATGACTATATTTTCATTTTGCATTGCTTTTTTATGCTGCTTAATAGAAGAACATTTACTATTAATGTCTAAACTCCGAGTGACAATTTCCCTTTCCTACCCACACATCTTTACATATATCCCCCTTGTAACAATCCAGAAAATATGGAAAGTACTTCTTTCCAATTCCACATTCCTTACAAAGACAATTTAATTCACCAGTTTCACCTAAAACTGGTACTCACTTTGACAGGAAACTCGAGAAGAAATACAGCATGACATTTTATGACAAAACCCAAAACCCAGTGCTACATACGCTTTTGAAATCAGATGGGCCATCCACTGGCCTTGACTTGGACCGTTCAAACACAGCTCTTAGGGACTCCTTCTCATGCCTCATCTTGCGCTTGAGAGCTTCCAGCTCAGAGGTATCAGCTGTGGTGCCCTTTTTGGGGGGACGAATAAATAAGGCTTTAAAGGCCTCCAAGGCAGTTTCTGGGGGTTTTGGCTTGACCTCTCCCCCGTGGGTGCGGGCTTCTCCAGGGCCACTCTGGCTCTCCTGGACAGCGCTGCAGCCCATCTCTTCTCCCCTGGGCGGTTCAGGGTCTTCTGCCCTCAGTTCAGCTTTGGGCATGTCAATGTTGAACAGCTGAGAAAGCTGCTCCAGAAGAGTGGGAGTGGCCTTCAGATCTGTTGTTTTCTCCCCAGTCTTCACTGTGTGCAGCCCGGCCTGTGCTAAGGACTTCTGAACAGGTTGGGTCAATTTAAGCAAAGCCAGGTCCCCATCCTTAGGTTTGATTTCAGTGATGATCTCCCCACCCTCAGATGCGGCCCCCTTCTTCAGCACACGAAGCCCACTAAAAAAGGCTGGAAGCTGGAATGACTTGTCTCCAGAGATTTCTTTTTTAGAAGCATTCTCGGTGACACCCACAGGCAAGTTCTGGTCTGCAACCACAGGTAGATCTGGGGAACCTTTTCCAGCTTGTTCCTGGCTGGGGTTGTGCTCTGATTGAAGGTCACCATCACTAGATTCCAGGTTGCTACTTAACTCAGAAGGAGTCCTTTGAGACCCTTCCACACAGAGCTCTGCATCATCCCTTTCCCCAGCGGCAGTATTTCCCCTATCACCTCCTGACCTTTCTTTGGGTTCCTGAGATGGCTCAGATAAATCAACATGGGGGGGCCTGGAGTCACTGGTACTGATGGACTCTTCCGGCTCCTGGTCACCCCCATCAGAGTCCGAATCACTGGTGGTGCTCACCAGGGTCCCATGGACCAGGATGGCGTCATCTCTGCTCACACTCAGAGCCCTGTATGGAAGCAGCTCTTGACCAGGGAGAGAAATCCCTTCCTCTGCTGGCCTCTGGCCTCCCTCTAACTCCATCTCCATGTCTGTCACCACGCTCGCAGTCTCCCCATGATTTTCAAGGTCAGGAGGAACCCGAGCCTCTGTCTCCTGCTCATGAGAGCCATTCCTGAGTTTGTCCAGCTGCGGCGCTGGGTCCACCACCAGCTTGCGGAACGCTTTCAGCACCGCATCCTCCTCTTCAGGCTTCGCAGATTCCAACTTACTCGGAAACCCAAATAGGGTTTTCATGGAGAACTTGCTCAGGATCGACTGAGCCATTTCAAGCCCAGCTTCAGGTTTTTCTGGTTCTGAGACATCACTGCTGTCCAGGGAGCTACCAAAGTCCTCCATGTCCCAGCAAGGCCCTGGGCGGGGGCTCTGACTTTGGTTACTTGCCCCGGCTCTCACTTTATCCACTCCATCGGCTCTTAATTTACAGAACCCAGAGCAACAGGACCCAGGGGCCGGACTCCTCGGCTGGCTCAGGCAGAGCGAGCACTCTTGGTCTCTTTCAGGTCACTCACTGTGCCCTCCTTCCGGTGTGCGCGCTGGTGGCCCAGGGCGACTCTAAAAAGTTCGTGGAGCTTTATGCCCAGAAGCAGCGGAGGCTGTGCACCTTACTACACACTGACGGGGGTAGGCTGCTCCTCTGGGACTTCCGTATTTATTCCGCTCGACAAAAGGCTTTTTGTCACAGGCAAAGGCAGCGCGCCTTGGGTCATCCAGGCGGAGGACTCCACACGAGCTCCGCCCCAGTGCCCGCAGTTCTCCTGGTTGCTTTCAACTTCCTCATTGGCGAGCAACTCGAGGCTCCTGGAAGTGCTGAGCCGGCAAGCTGATCCTGACAGCCCTCGCACACGCCCCCCCCCCTTCCCCCCAGCAGCCCAAGAAATTCAGAAGTGAATCAGCAGACACCGCCTAAAATACTTCTTAAGGGCCCTCTTTTGCCATCTAAATTACAATCAGAAGCCTGTGCCATCCAGGCCAAAAAAAAAAAAAGGAAAAAAAAAAAACCACACTAGAAGAAAAAGTAAAGAAAGGGATCATCCTCAAATGCCCAGAAATCTCAAAAGCTGTTAGGTTAATGCCCTTGAAGCTTTTAAAACTGCTTTCTTCTGCTCCCTGCAGGTTTCATCTGGAATGCAGATTTTAGCTGCTGGGGCCAAAGACAGAAAACTCACAGGACTGGTTTCAGATTACTGCCGTTTTAGCTCTGCCCTGGTGCTCTACAAACAGGTACTTAGGCAAGCACGCCCACCACACCCAGTGTCCACCAGCGTTAGAGTAAACAGCCCAAGCCCAGCAGGAATGGTTACCCTCCATGCTGGTGCCAATCAGCAGCTCTGACTTCCTGGCTTCCTCGGGAATCCTGGCAGCAGAAGGGCACCCCTCTCTGCTTCAGTGATCCAACCAACTCAGTGAAAGCTGGCAGGATACAAGGTAACACACAACCTGCCTTGTTAGGCAAAGCAATTCATCAAAGGTCCCCAAGGAGCCACATTTCCCCGAAGAGCAAAACATTTGAAAGGTCTCTATCACAGACCCAATTTGCCTAGAACAAAAGCAGAACATACAAAACAACCACCCGACATCAGCTCAGCGAGGTTTCCAACACCGAGTCTACTCTGGGAACCTGGCAACTAAGGACATGGAAAAATTGCAGCTTTGTTTCCTAGCTGCCTGCTAGCCTCTTGGGACAGCTTCCTGTCATACCTGAAAGTCTCTGCTTTTCAGATCCAGTCCAGTCAGCAGGTCTTTGGGAAGCACCTGGAATGGATAAGGTCCTGTGCTAGATCAAGAGAGAGGCTGAACAGTAATCACCAGTTCTCCTTGAGCAAAGCTGCAAGAAGAGTGTGCCCTGAACATGACAACGATTCATTCTACAAAATAGAACCTATAGCCCCAAGCAGAACTACAGCCTTGTTTTATCTGCATCAGGGGATGGCTAAGGGCCTCAGGCTGAGAAGTAGAATTATGTTCCCCATTAAGCATAATACTGAAAAATTCTCATTGCAATAATGCATTTCTACAATGTGTTCAAAATGAACCCTCACAAATAAAAAGCATACATATTATTATTTCTCATTTGCCCCCTAGGAAAAAGTTAAAACAGTAATTCTCAGTCCCTAATTTGACCCTATGTCTAAGCAGATACTTTTGTTTGCTCCTGATCCCGGTATATATGGGAGTTATTTGCAAGGGCACACTTAATCAAAAGGCCACCAGAACACACAGAAAGATGCAATGATGCCTTTAAGTCTCAGAATAATCTTCATGTCTAGAGGAAATGCCCATTGATAAAAATCGGACTTCTGCTTCTTCAAGCGTGAGTAAAAAAGGAACCATCACACCAGATCCTAAGATCATCTTCTTAAGAACGACATAGACTCTCCAGTACATGGTGAGAGCAGGAAACAAAGCACACATTTATGCTGATTTCTTTTAACTGAAAAGGCTCCATTTTCTCAGATATAACTAAGTATTGATTTCCAGAATAAGTTTCCAGCACGTTCAGCAGATTGGAACTTAGTGGAACAAAATGTGGGCCTTTTGGGACACAAACTGGATTGTTGGCCTTTTACAGTATGTGTGGGGCAGAATTAAAGTGTTTCAGCATCCTCTCAACAACACCAATACAATTTTGGAAAGTGGGGTAAGTCTTAGGTCCCTGGAGTTGACTTAATCACAGTCCTTTAGCCTGAGGAGAGAAAATTTTATTAGGTTTATTTTAAAAGTTGAGCAACCATGGCCAAGAGAACACAACTGACCCAAGTTGCAGAGACGTTACTAAGTGGGCAATATCAGGGAACTCAACATCCATTAGCTGCCAAGCACTGTTCTAGGTATTCCACATATACTAACTGATTAATATACCTAGCAATGAGATTGATATTCTCTTTTTTCCTATTTAGAAACTGAAACACAGAAAGTAACTTGCTCCTGTTAACAACATCAGTGAGTTGCAGAAATAGAACTTGAGTCCAGGCAATCAGGCTCTAGAACTCGCTCTTTACATTTCTCAAATGCTGCACTCCCCGTCCTGCTGCAATAGGAGTCTACATGCTCTGGAGTCAAAGGCATGCCAGCCCAGTTGCTTGGTGGTCTCTCACTAGGATATATAAATGTACTTCACCCGCTGAGATGACACTGATGCCTGACTTCAAAAAAACATACTGAGAATGACCATTCTTTTCCCTTTCTATAATTCAGGGCAAAATTGGAGGGGCTGCTTAGAGGGGAAAAGTATCAAACAAAATTCTTAGATGGTGTGTCTACTGGCCACAGTCAAACAGTCTTCTGGACACAAATACATCAAGAGAATTTTCAGCGTCCCCATACAATTCTCCATCATTTATGAAGCACAACTCCTATTACAAAGACATAATCACCTAACAGTCATTATTAAGCACCAACAATGTACAAGACTCTGAGGACATGAAGATGAAAAAATTCCAGTGCTCCATCTTCATGACACGTATAGTTTAGGGGAGAAGATCAGTCAAGAATGAGGTGACTCTTCACAGACTAACCAATTACTTCATACCCCAGACTTAGGTGAATCATGATAGGAGGATTAAAAACAATTTTGAGTGAAAGCAAAAAAACATCTAAATTTGAAGATGAGTAAGAGCATCACAGTCATGCAAATAGATCTTTGAACACTGACTTTTTTCGGACCCTTGCTTCTTCTGACCATGAGAAATGTTACTACTTCTTGTCATTTTGGGGTACTGAAAAGTGTTTCAGACTACCATGCTAAAATAATCAACCTACGAATTTAACCTTAGTTGGTTGTCTTGAAAAATGAGCCTACTTAATACTTCAAATATTAAATAGCTTAAAATAATCATATTTCTTGGACATTGTTTATCTCTGAGCCTTATTGTGTGATAAATTTAGTTAATAAGCACTTACTACACAAAGGCAGGGCAGCCAAGACTTTCTCCTTTCCAACCTCACCTGAGTCTTTCTTGTTCTAACTTCAAGATACTTAAGCTCTCTAATAGCTACATCTGTGCAGAAGGTCAGATAAAAGTTACCTACCTTAAATAACTAAAACACACATAAGAGTTAAGTAGACTTTGACCCACAGGATGTGTGCTGTAACAATATGTTAAACACAATCAGTACCCAGCTACTCGAAAACCAACCATAGTATTTTTGTAGAGAATTTAATACCAGTTTCTTCCATCTCACCTTCCTCTCAGAGAGAGGCCAGACCCAGTTGTATCTCATGACAATAAGAACATCAACCCAATAAACAGGTACCTCACGGGGCACAGGATATCCTGGATACTAGAATCGAGCTTCTTAACTCATAAGATTAACGAGTGTTAAAAACTTCTTAAAAAAATAACTTCTTTACCGAAGGTGGACACTCCCTAAAAGAAAAACTTCCTAAAGCTTCCCCTCACTCTTGGCAACCCTCTCCTGTATCATCCAGATTAGCTAATTCCCTTCAACATTCTCATAAAAACCCAAAAAGTTGAGGGTATAATAAAGCAAAGGAGATTACATTTTATTGTTGGGCTTCTTAATTCTTGTGTTTTTCCTTATCCAATTTACTTTAAATTCTGGGCCTAATTTTAATGACTAATTGCTTTCAACTTCTAGAATGGTTCAATTAGGTTCATGTGATGGTTGCTTTAAATTTGTGAAAGTAAGAAGGTACGAACTATTTCTGTGGAAGAAAAAAATTCAGAATCATAGAATGGGAAAAATAAATAAACTACAAATAAAGAACTGAGTGGAGTAATGAGTAGGGCTGAGTGCTTTTGGATTTTAACTTAAATAAAATCTGGCAAAAAAAGATCTGAAGGAATTAGGACACACAAGCACTCAAGACATTTAAGAAATGAATGATGTGTCATAGAAAAGGCATATTAAGATTATGGAATAATTTGGGTGGACTCAAATTATAGGGAGGCTGAATGAGACTTTGGAGATGTTAAAATCATCTATTCAAACATCCTGTTTTAAAGATGATGTTCAAAGAAAGGAGAAGCTATAAGACTGGTACATACTGGTTCATACCTCCCAAACTCAGTAGCAAGCCGGGAAATGAGATATCTAACTCCTTCTGATCCTATATCACATTGGCCACTTACTGCCTTGGCATGTGACCTTACCTTCTTCCTGATCAGCAACCTCCGTAGGCTTATTTTCCACATCTTTGCAATGGAGTCATAAAGTCCAATGAAAGCCCAAGTCAAAGACAGATGGCCTCAGGCTTGTTTCATAGCACTTTCTCCTACCTTCAAGGCATACCTTGCCTCCCACATCCACCCACCAACCAAGGCAGCATTTATAACAGCTCCCTAAGGTCGGGGTCAGCCTATCAAAAGGCAGCAACAGTTTTTACTAATTGGTTAAAAAGAAAACAGATTGCACCCGCCTATTACAGGGATAGGTCTCGGTGATTAAGGTCTTTTTCTATTACTCGGTGTTAGTAGTGTAAAATACTCCTAAGGGTGCCACTTGAGTAGTACCTAAGCTTCCATGGAAATGGGTTGAATGGTTAAAACAAACAAAAAAAAAGACTCTGAATGGGAAGAGAGACTGGGGTATGCTTGAAGACTGGGAGAAGAGAGCAGAGGGCACATGGTCTGTCTGTGGTGAAGGAAGGAAGGCCCAATGCAGAGTTATCAGTTCAGACCAGGGGCCTGGGCTCACATCCACCTCTGCCCAGTCAAGAAGCTTGAAATTCTGTGAGTTCTCCTGCCTCGGTTTTCTCATCAAGAAACTGAAAATCAGAAGTATAGCTACTTCATGGGTTGCTAGGGGCATTAAATAAGCTAATGTGTTTGACACTCTCATTATTGCCTGGCACCTAGTAAGCACTAAATGGGTATGATGTTTTCATAGAAAAGGAAAAACTTTCTTAGATCAACTAGCATCTAACAAAATTAAAAAAAAATAAACTTCCAGATTATAAAAAGAATAAAGTGTACTATGTACACAGTGTACTTACATAGCACAGATTAGAATGTATATTTAGCTATTACAGAAACATTTTAGAGCTATTTCACTTCAACCAGGTAAAATCTGAGTGTTACTTGAAAAGAAATGGTAACTTACAGATGTATGTGTATCTAAAGAAACAACATACATGTGCTAAAAATTCTAGACGTTTATGTAATCTACCATGCTACATAAACTCAGAAAGACTGGAAAGAGCACAATGACTGTCTGTAATGGAAGACGTTTTAATTACATGGCCAAAGAAAAATTTTGACATGTAAAATATATTAATAGCTGATTAAAAAAATAACCTCGTCAATATGAACAAGTTATTTGCAGATGGACTGACAGTCCAAGCAGGACACTGCCCCTCCCAACACCCTCCTACTTATGCCCTTGGGCAGAGGAAGCCCACGTGTCTGATTAGGATTGCTCCTTATGGACAGGCCTACTGAATACCATGCTTCCTGCCCCCACGGTACATCTGTACCACAAGTGAATAGAGATCCAGAGAAAATTCTTTCACAGGATCCCTTTGGGTGTTTTAGGGCTAGTGCTCTCTGGGTTGTTTTTTTCCATCTGGGTCACCTGTAGAGAGTAATTAGCTTAACGTTTTCCCAGGTGGCCACTGTGGAAGGTGACAAAGTTCATTCTGTTCTTTATTACTCTTCCTGTGCTCCAAGAGGATTTTTTTAATTTTACTTATTTTTATTTTTTTTTAAAGATTTATTTATTTATGCATACAAGCTGGGGTACAGGCCAGAGGCGTGGGGCAGTGAGAGGGTTCACCAGAGACAGAGTGGGGAGCAGAACAGGCAGATCCACGGAAATACACTGCTGAGGGGAGCAGCGGTCGAGGCGGGAGAGGTCTGCTGTGCCACATGGGAACCTCCCTGGGGGCGTCGGACTCTTGTCGCTGCTGCCCACAGCGCAGCGCTTAACCGCTGTGCCACCAGGGAGGCCCTCCAAGAGGATATTTAAACCAACTTAGTTTCAGGAAAAAAAAAAAATCCATGGCATCTCCTTCTATCCTACTCTCAAGGGGCTATTGATGTTAATATGGCCAGTGCTGTCCCCTAGCTCTGACATCCCCCCATATGGGAAGGAGTGTTGCCAAACATTGTCTGGCCTGGGGGAAAAAAAACAGGACCTCAAGAGCATGGCATTCAACATTTTCTTGTTTTGTTTTTAGGTCAACTCATTAGACTTCAAAGGTATGACTTCATTTAAAATGTTTTGACTCTCACAAATATGAAAACCAAGCTTGAAATAGTTATTATATGACTGGTTAGGGCCTCACTGTCAAATTTTCTCAGACTGATTCCACCAAACAGTATCGCAGATTCCCTGCAAAAGGAACTTTCATCGATCACAAAACAATGGGAGAGGAAAAAGGAAAGGCTGTCATTTAACTTGAACCTGAAAGAGAGGCAGGGGGGAAAGGAGACTCCTTTAAGGTATGAAACTTCCTAGGACACGTTTCTGAAGGGTTTTTGAACTTTTTTTGATATGAGTAATATTGATGTCCCAGATGGATAATCAACACAGAAGATACAGAATCTGTGGCTTCCACTGCAGCTAAAGTTGCTCTCGATAAAAATTTTAGATGCAGATCTGAGATCTAACAAATCATAATATACACCTATTGCTGCCTGTGTTCTCCTTCTTTCCAAGTAATAAAACCAGAGAGCCGGGCCTCCCCGGTGGCGCAGCGGTTAAGCGCTGCGCTGTGGAGCTGTGGGCAGCGGCAACGCGAGTTCGACGCCCGGCCGGGGAGAGTCCCACGTGGCGAGGCGGACCTCTCCTGCCTTGCCCGCTGCTCCCCTCGGCAGTGTATTTCTGATCTGCCTGTTCTGCTACCCGCTCCGTCTCTGGTGAACCCTCTCGCCGCCCCATGCCTCTGGCCTGTGCCCCAGCTTGTATGTATAAATAAAAAATAAAAATCTAAAAAAAAAAAAAAAAACCAGAGAGCCAATGGCTGTGCTTTCACAGGATATCTTTTTCTTTTCCTTAATTTATAAAAAAGTTGTCTTGAGAATATGAGTTCTAACACCTAAGATCCAAGTATTATTTTTCAAGTATTTTTAAATTTAAAGAGGCAATAGAAAAATGAGGGAAGGTGAGGATTTACCTAAAACAAAATGGAGGTGGATGAGAAGAGCATAACTAAAGTGAGAGCAGGGCGAGAACCCACAGTTTTTACAGTTCAGCATTGTCCCAAGTAGGCACCATGAGGGCTTCCCTTTACCTTGAGTCCCACCACGACTCAACCAGAAAGATATCACTGAACCCATTTTATTGATTAGTGCTGTTTCGTGCAGGTTTCTGCAATGATGGAAAATGTTCTATATCTGTGTCATCCAATACAGTAGATCCCAAACGGTCACCGGTGGCTTCCAAGCACTTAAAATTGACTAGTGTGACTGAAGAACTAAATTTTTAATTGTAATTAATTTTAATTAAAGAGCCATATGTGGTTAGTGAGTGACTCAGGTATTGGACAGGTCTATAGATGACATTACTGAGGGTCAAAGAAATTAGGTCAATTACTCAAACAGAGTGGCAGTCAGAGCCAGGATTTGAAGTGGGTCAATCTCATTCTATATGTTTGTTCTCTACATTACAATAAATTAAAAAAAAATTATCTCATGCTGTAATAGTTCAAACAAACAAACAAATGATGAACTAGGTCACCTGGTTACCAGAACAAACGGCTACTGAACTTAGAAGGTATTTGACAAGAACAGATCTATAATAATTTGTTGAAGTTAATACTCATATGATTTAGTGATTTTAAGAGAAAAATATGGAAACAAATGTAAATGAAGTAACATTCCTATGAAGAAAGTACATGGGCATGCCCATAACTCAGATCCCATTCCTGAAAAGAGGTCAGAGGGCCTCCCTGGTGGAGCAACGAGTTAAGTCTCAGCCTATGAAGCTATCAGCAGCCATTGTAGCTCGAATTAGATCCCGGCCAGGGAGATTCCCACAATGCACAGCAGACCTCTCCTGCCTCGCCCATTGCTCCCCTCAGCAGTGTATTTCAGTTGATCCGCCTGTTCTGCTCCCTGCTCTGTCTCTGGTGAATCCTCTCGCCATGCCACACTTCTGGCCTACACCCCAGTTCTTGTATGCATAAATAAATCACTCTTTTTTAAAAAAAGAAAAGAGGGCAGAGAAAAGTAGAGGAGAGGGAAAGGGTTCAATATGAGAACCCCACTTACTAGTGACACATTCACTGGGTCACTTAGGCAAGATCCTTAACTTCTATAAACCAGTGCCTGTATTTATCAAATGGGAAAAATAATATTTAAGTGATAGAATTGCCCAAAGAGCTAAATGTGCTAATATCCTTAACTCAATATTTGTTTATTCATCAATATTTGTTTAATCAATATTTGTTTATTGTGGAGCATGTACAGTTGCAGGAATCATATTTCTACAGTTTGGAATGCATTCATCTTGCTTCCACGTGGCACATCACTTTAATTTGGGATTTGAACAAAACAAATGTATATAGCACTACTGTCATTTCCAATACTTCAAAAAGAATCGTGAAATCTTCTGAAGACGTAACAAATCCTAGGATCAAGGTCATTTACTTTCTACAACTGGAGAGGGAAGTTTATGACATGTAAACACAGGGATTTTATATTGTAGCTGCCCTTCTTAATACAGTTTAGAAATAATTATAGTAATTAATAAAGATAACCTAATTAAAGCCTGTGAAAATCAAAAGGCAACAGAAAAATAACTGGACCGGAAAAGCTGGAGCCTCATGTTAATATGGAATATGTTCCATAAAAGAACAAATACCCTAGGCAAAGGCTATTGCATTTCAAATTCTACCTGGGTCATACAGCATTGTAATTTAAACAACAAATTCTTTATCCTGGAAAGAGAAGAAGGAAAATGTTTTCCTGAAATACACACATGGAACTGAAATGATACATGTAAAACAGAGACCAGGATTTCAGAGTCCACGTGAAGTGCATAGCATTCTAAGTCCAATTTTTGAGACAAAAGAGAGGCTGAAAAAATGGAACTCAATCAAAAAGGAAAAAAATCCCCAATCATTTGAATTTTACAGAAACCAAAAGTATATATATATTTTTTCAGCTGTAAACTTCAATTCACTTAAATAAAAATTGTACACAAATTTCTCCACATTTTTATGAAATTCAGCTCTATTCGTGTTCTCTCAGACTTTAAAATATACTACAAAGTTGACTTTGTGTATACACTCAAGAGTCCACATTTTATACAAACAGCTACTATACATGTCAGAATAGATAAAAAGGAGATAAGGACAAAAAGCATTACCAGGAACAAAGAAAAGTGAATCTCACAGTTCCAATTACCATTAAGGGTCTCAAGCTTAGAATTCTTTTTTGTTTTATAAAGAAACCTGTGATTTATCATTATCTTGCATTACACAGGAAGGCTGGATGGAGGTGAAGGAAATTGTGGGAATTGCATAAGATTTGAACTTGCTGATTCGCATAAGTGAGGATTTCTATCTGTTGTGACAACAGACTTCCATACCAATTTCAAAATTGGAATTAATTTAAGAGAGCTAGCCAGTCAAACTTCATGAGGTGTAGGAATAAAATCAGATAACTTTTTTCAGCTTCTTTTTCATGATACAGTGAAAAGATATTTGTAAAAAATAGTAATTTTCCAATTCGATCAATAAGTCACCACTTCCAACTGTTCTTTTCACCTCGATCATTTCTTCCTCATTAATCATAAGGCCAATAGACAAAAGATCTGTCCCTCTCTCTCTTCCTCACTCACTCTTTCTTTCTGCTTCCTGCACATACATTCACATGTGTACACACTCCTTCAGAAAACATGCTGCCTTCATATTTCTAAATTCACTTTACTTGCAGGCACAAGCCCCATTATCATGAATGTGCTAATTACTTGGGTAAGTGAACCTGTGGCCTTCTGCTTTAAATGGCAAACTTGGTTTCCATGAAAACCAGATACCTATTTGGTCCTTTCCAGGTACTGCAAAGGCACTACCCAGAGAGCACTCTGCATCTGTTGATATTGAATCTACTGTATGCCATGGAGTTTGCCTTAGGAACAAAGGAAGGTAGGGCTGAAATCTGTTCCTATCCCTTCCCATCAATGTTTCCCCACTACTTTTAGTATCTTTTTAAATGCTCACTGAGGCATCTAGTGCCTGTGTTAGCATTTGCAGAATCTTCACTGGATTGAGTTCTGTAGGGAGATTTTGGCTGTGGCTCAATCTAATTCTGAGCTTGGTTGCCAATCCTTCTGACTTATTATGGGAGTTAACTCATACCCACTAAATGAATAACTTTGTTTCTTAAACTAAAAACAAAACAATAATAATTAAAAAAAGCAAATATGAAAGCATCCAAAAAGCAAATATGAAATAGTGCAGAGGTAGAGGGGAATAACATTCAAGTAGTTGGGTCTTGACTTAGACCTGGTTCAAATCTTTCCCTCAATTCTTCTGAATTTTTCTCCTCACAATAAGTATAAAAATATATCAAAGGAAGGTGCCTGGCATTTAGGGAATGATTCTTACATGGAAGTTTTTGTTGCTGGGCTAGACACTTAGGGCTGGGTGTGGACTTGGTTTAATTACATCCTTCCATTCATAAACTGCAATTACTGGAACCCGATGCTGTGTCCACCCCAGCCAATTAAGCCAATGGAGTAAGGAACAGTCGGAACCCCAGATGTGAGAAGGTGATTGAGATAATCCTTGGAAACCAGAATCTCCAAGAAGAGGTCAAAGTTTCTGTTTAGAACTGTCATGCAAAATTCTATGTCTAAAAATCACCCAACCAATATGTAATCCTAATGACTGCTTCCTTTTTCTGCATTTCATATCTAAAGAGGCCACACCTGTTTTGGTGTCTTTTCTATCCAGCCATGTCCCTCATTTACAAACATTTTACAGATTACTCTGCACAGATTTGAAGACTCAAATGGAGTCTTCAAGAAGCTACATTTCTTATAAAGAGTTAGGTACTACCTGCTCTCTAGTCTGTCTGAATTTCAGTGTTTCTGAATGTGGTTCAAAATGCACCAGAAACTGGGGAATATGGCTAATGGTAGCCCCTAGTTGGGTGGAATATATGAAACTGCCCTTTAAAGAGGCTGATTGTGTAATGTTCATGCTCTAAATTGACACTCTGGAGTTACTGAGGTTTTATTATATACAGACACTATCCTAGGACAGTTTGCACATCCGGTGCAACTGATGTTGCCCCAATAGTGACACTTAGGTTTAGTAGATTTAGTAAATAAAATATAGGATGCCGGGGCCTCCCTGGTGGTGCGGCGGTTGAGCGCTGCGCTGTGGAGCTGTCGGCAGCAGCGATGCGAGTTCGACGCCCGGCCTGGGGGAGTCCCACATGGTGCGGCAGACCTCTCCTGCCTCGCCCACTGCTCCCCTCAGCAGTGTATTTCTGATCTGCCTGTTCTGCTCCCCGCTCTGTCTCTGGTGAGCCCTCTCGCCGCCCCACGCCTCTGGCCTGTACCCCAGCTTGTGTGTATAAATAAATAAATCTAAAAAAAAAATAAAAAAAAATAAAATATAGGATGCCCTGTTAAATTCGGATATCGGACAATTAAAAAATAATTTTACAGCGTAAGTATACCCTGTTTAAGATTTGGCAACTTCACAACCTAAAGTTAGAACTGACTGTGCCCTGGGTTCACTTTTTCAAGAGTAGATCCCTCAGAATGGCCCATGGAATTTGCTTGAGTAGGATTATAGGATAATTACCCAAACCTAACCTTGCTACACAACAGTCAGGTTGACATTCAGCCAGATGGCCTCCAGGGGGCAGCACTGGTTGCTTAAACCTGAACTACATACCAGTTGGTAATACTGCCCTGAACCTCTTGGGATCCAACCTATAGCATTCCCACTTCCTGCCACTCCCCCAGGGTACCAGTGGATCTTCTCACAAGTCAATAACTCAAAGAGGAAAGCCCAGCTCAGTAAGGAGCATCAATAGCAGCCCCACACTTAAAGCCAGTGGCCATCTGAGGATGCCCGACTCCAACAACATTCAATTTCTTGTTATTAACTCTGCTTATCAATGAGAAGAGATTTAACAATAGCAAAAGACAAGGAAAGCTACCTCTGGGTGGTGACACTGCAAATCAGGCTCAAAACCAAAATACAGAGCCGCCCTGTCCAACATTTAAGGTTGACCAAGATTTCACGCAGCAATACAGTCATGCTTTGCTCCATGATGTTCCAGCCAACCACAGATGTGGGATTGTTACAGGGCAGGGAGAGAGGCACCCCAGAACACCCAAACCTTCCCACTCTAAATAGGTTCTGCTATCTGCCACATCACGACAAAACATACAGACCTTTAGTGGAAAGAAACTTACAATTAGAAAAGACAGAGAACATAGTTTTAAATCAAGTACCCAGTGTTACCCATCCCCTCGTGGGTAAAAGTCCACCCAAATGGAACTGGCCCAAAGCAAGGCCCGAAAGCCTGCCACAAGTCTAAAACACCTTTTGGCAGGGGCCCATAGAAAAGGGTCAGAAACAGACAGACAATTCTGGGAGGAAAAGAACAAAATCAAAATCAAGATCAAAGTTGTCATCGTTAACCTCCTCACAGGTCTCTCACCCACATCTATTCTAATCAGTCCAGGCCACTGCAGCTTCTTCGCATGTCTCTCTGCTCCTTGTGCCTCTTCTGGCTCTCCATGTTGCTTCCTTCCTTTTCTAGTCTCTTCCTCTCTCTTTCTCTCTTCTCTAGCTTCTTATCTCTCCTGCTCAGCTCCACCCTCCCTTGGATGGGGCAGGGAACCTGGAACACTCCCTTTTTCCTGAAGACCACCTTGTTACAGGATCGCCAGTTCCCCTTGGTCTCAGGGATATTGTCTTGGTGCCCAGAGTTTCTGCTTGTCAGTTAGGAGGAGGGACATGCACGGGGCCTCTCACCAAGGGCCAAAGTCCTCATATTAGGAACATACTGGGAAACCAGTACCTGCTGAAAACAGCAGGCAGATATTAGAATAGAGATAATATGCTTAAGTTACAGGGCAACCCTAATGTGAAAAGGGTTGACCCGAGTGTGGGTCTTCACCCATGAGCTTAAAAGGGACTTATGAGACTCAACTGCAGCCACACACACAAAAAAGGTTAATAAAGGGTTTATTTACAAAAAGGGGAAATGGAGGACCTCCCTGGTGTCATAGGATTAAGTCTCAGCACTATCAAGCTGCTTTGGTATGAGTTTGATCCCTGGCCAGGGAGCTAACCCACATATGGAACAGCAGACCTCTCCTGTCTCGCCTGCTGCTCCCCTCAGCAGTGTATTTCAGTAGATCTGCCTGTTCTGCTCCCCACTCTGTTTCCGGTGAATCCTCTCACCTCCTGGACCTCTGGCCTATACCCCAGTTCTTCCATGCATTAAAAAAAGAGGGGGCTGGAATAGAGAAAGGAATAACCTAGGGAGAGAGAGATATATATTGGTGAATGTGTCCTATCAGTTCCGCTGAGCTAGGACCCCTGAAAGCACGTTGAAGGCCGGCGAAAAAACAATTGCCCTCCAAGGCCCACATGTCTCTGTTATATAACAAGTCTGACTGCTTTGCTCCACCCTTAATTTCCAGCAATCCTCCCTTTGGTAGTGATGACATCATGGGATTTGAAATCCTTAGTGTCTTGCATCTCTTTGGTCTGGGATGGGGGTGGAGTCCATAAAACCTGTGTTTGTGGAGTTGTTCAGGATGTCTTTTCCCACCAACACTTAGAATGGCAGAATAATGGAGCCCCCCCTGGCAATAGCCCCTGGTCACTCCACCCTAGCTTACATCCCTAATCCCATCCCATGCATGCACACTCCCTATGTACTTGCCTACCTTTGTACTAAATGCTAATACACACAAGACTGCCTTTGGATGGGGCTGCACAGTACTTCTAGTGTAGCCCCTCTAAGCTTCGCATTGCTCCACACTGACTTTGAGTAATCTTTCCCTCATCATGCACCGCTTCCAACGCTGTCACCCCAAGAGGCAACACACTAATGGCATATGAGACAGTGGTCCCAATGGACTACACCACAAAGCCTCGATCTGTAATAGGTTATACCACCTAGGTTTGTGTAAATACACTCTATGATGTTCATACAATTGTGAAATCAGTAAAGATGCATTTCTCAGAATGGGACCCAGTTGTTAAACAAGGCATGACCGTTTGCACCTGTGAACTTACTGTTCAAAGCCCTCCAGAGAAACGATGTCCCTTGACCTGGTGTGGTGATGACTAACATGGTGAACATTTTTACTAAGTCAGTATAGCACCCTCAAATGGAAATCTTACTCAGAATATCCACATTAACGTAGGAATCAAACTGCATTCTCAGGAGACAGGAAGGTCTTGGAGGTGATGAGTCTTAGGGTCCAAGATGTAAAATCCGCTGATGTAGAAAATAATCTAACATAACTATCCCAATGTTTAAAGATAGTTGGTGGAAAACTAAGAAACATGACTATATGTTTTATTATATAGTGATGTAAACATTATATATAAATACAGACTATTTATATATAAAATATTGTGTGTATATTAAAGGCTAGTTCAGGAAATAGATCTTTTATTGCTATGATCGGTTTCAAAAGCCTAAAATGACATATAAACAAAAATCCAAAGTTTATCTTAAGGAAATAATCTTAAATTTTAGGGAGAAGTGGGAATTAGGGAAAAGCATATGTGTGGCAGTGCTATTTATTTCCAAATTGTAGTATTACTCCAAAATCAGAAATAAGTTTGATATGCAGTTATGGAAAAGTGATTAAATAAATTTTGGTACATGATGCAGTGAAATGTTATGCATTCATTTAAAATACATTTAGAAAGAACTTGTAACAACATGGAAAAGCAATATAAGAGCAAATTTTTAAAAATTTAAAAAGAAAAGATATTAAATCTATGCTATGTATTAAAAAAAAAAATCTCATCTTCCAAGCCTGTTAGAGCAAGTTCAATTTACAGGCAATCTGACCAATAGATGTCACTGTTATACTTCTTATTTTGAGGGCATCTCAAGATACACAGCTTTTATTTTTTAGGTAGAGGGACAAAAAGAAAAACTACAAATTTCCTTCTTATCGTGCTAAATCCCCTTTATAGTAACTGGGATGTCAAGTGTTTTTCTCATATGATATACAGTTAAGTACGTTTATGATTTATGACTTATGATTTTAAGATTATGAAAAGTACAAAGTTCTTCTACTCTTGGTTGCTTAAGAAAATTGCCATATATCTGAACATGATAGACCTAAACCAAGTTCTTGAAACACATACCTCCAGTCTGAACGTAATGAATTAGGAGGTATTGAAATAAATCATGGACACAACATTCTCATTAGATATTCAAGTTTGGGGCAAAGAAAAAAAAAGTGCTTCTTGGGTTCCTAATACCGTTCACCCCCATCTCTGACAGGAAACTGGGAGGTAAGGGGGTTGTGTCAGTGGTGCACATGTGACCAATCCTACAATGGGGAGGTAACTAAAATCCTGCTGCCACTCTGTGCAGGCTGCTCAATGCTTCTGTGTCAATGGATGCACCAATGAAAGAGAAAGGAGAAGGTGGTGGTTTTCAGTGGCTCATCTTATATTTAGAGGCTGACTTCCTGCTGACCTATTCTGATATTTGAGCAACTGGAGAGAAAGAAAGGTTCAGGAACGTGCAAAGAAGACCGGCTATTTAGATTTCATTGGCGAATCCAGAACCTAACAGGAGGTTAACATGTGTCTGCAAATACTTTTAAAAAGTGATATTAAGAGGTGACTAGCAACAAGTGGGTAATCCTTCAACGAGGCTGAGGTAGCTAAGTTGATGTGAGCAGAAAACTCTGAATGCACTCAGATGAACTATGAACAGTCACCTTCTAGTGCACAAATTCTGATCGCCAGGATAGATGTATGTTTTCTGCAGCCCTCTGTTTTCAGACAATGACCCACACACAAAATGCAGCTTTAGCGGCATTCCATACACAATTTATGTTCAAGGCACATTGGATGAACTGCTGTTGATCGCAAAGAATCAGAGCACAAACAAAAAGATTTCCACTTACATGAAGATCCAAGTATAGTTCACTTCTGTTTGGCTTCTCTCTGTCCTCGTGGAGCAGAAATGGATAAGCTGTTCCTGCTCTGTAGCCCAGGACCCAGGGCCCTCCATTCCTGTTGGGCAGGTCTTTAGCTGCTGTCTGCTCATTGAAGCAGTCCCAGGGTAAGCCCTCGGAGGAGATGCCTAGACCAATGCAGAGAAGACCATCAATGACATGGTGACTAGAAGAAAACATCAGCCAGCCCTATTTGGGGACACCTGCATGGACCTCTTCATCCTACCTCTTACTTCCCTTTCTACAATGTATTTTTTTAGAATGTGCTTTTCTCCAAAAAATGCTTCTTCTGATTACTCTTTCTGGGTCAAACTAAGAAAAAATTAAAACACATGCTCTCACCCCCAGTTTTAAAATATCAGTCTATTAGCTGTACTATCCTACCTATTCTTGCCTTCCAATAATCCAGGCTATATGGGTCCTTCTTATCCAGAACAGAATCAGAGGACAAACTGGAGAAGTCAGGAGGCCTGGGTTCCTGACTTCTGACCCAAGTCACTAGTATGTGTGTACCTTGAAGGCAGGAACCAGGGCTTGTTCACTTCTGGGGACAGAATCACTATGCATGTGGTAAACAATGGCATTTAGTCATTTTGTTGAGTGAGTGACACTGTATGAGTCAATTCTTGGGGATTCACTTTTCTCTCCTCAAAAGGACTGTATAAAACTAGTTTATTCTTTTCTAAACTATGTTAGGATGATTATATTCAGGCATGTGTTGGGCACTCTCCTTAGCTGTGTTTGTTGATTTTTAAAATACCCTATCTATAGGCAGATATCTTTTGTGTTTCTATTTTAAGTGGAGAAACTGAGGCATAATGAGGTTAAGCAATTGGCTCCGCTTCATAATATCAATAAATGGTAAAGCCAGGAATTAAACCCAGGCAGTTAAACATGAGAGGCCATGTTCTTAAGGACCAGACTATATGACCTCTGCCAGGCATCCTTGAGATGGCAACACACCTACAACAAAAGGACCTCATGGTCAGATCAGAGTGAGAAAACTGCATGCTGTATTTCTTGCAGCCATGATTCATGATAGCATGATAAAGACCTTGAGCTGGTCTTTACTAAAGAAACTTAACTCTCTATAATAATGTTTTCCAAACTGGACCACAGAATCCATTTAAAGTGACACGTAGTGAACCGGCTGCCAGTCACTAGGATTCCACTGGAATTGGATTAGGTCACCACTCAAGTCTCATGTGGCTCTCACACTCCTGGTCCTGTTTTAGTTCCTGGTAAGCGACCTTGGCAAAATATTAAGCAACTAGGCTTAAGGATTTAGGCAGTGTGTAACTTTTGCAATTGAGATCACTGCTGGATATATGACAGGTTGTTTATGACACATAATCCTTGTAAAAATGTCTCTTTGGCAGTGACCCAAAGCCAGGCAACGGCTTCCACCCTGTTGAAAACTGGACTTACAAGTAACTTGAGCTGAGAATAAGTCACCTAACATGTGTCTCCTTTATAAAAGAGTAGCATTTTAGAAGAAAGAGAGTTTGAAAACAGCCAAGGTTTTGCTCTTTCTTTCTTTGTTGAGTTGGTTGGTTTCCAATCATACTTCAAAGTGAAGGTGAAGCAGGTCACAGTGTCTCTACAGTTGTCCTCTGGCAGTTTGTCCACTAAACACCTCTCTGCAGTCACTGACTAAGAAAATGAGGGCCCAGAGTCTCAGGAGTCTACACTCACCTCCACATTTCTGAGGTAGCTGCAGAAAGTTATACCAGGCTCTTCCCTCACCTGGGCCAGGCATCTTAGAAGGAGGGTGTTACAGTCACCTGAACCCACCGTTTCCATATGCCCTTTGCTATCTACTATCTCCAGACATGTCCTGAGATTTTGTTTATGGCCTTGTAAGCTGTGGAGAATTCCCTGTCCCCTGATAAGGGGACAGAGAAATAGACTGATGCCTAAAAATATCTTGGGCAGAGGGCACTCCACTAAGCACCTCCACCTAATTTTCATGGTGATGGTAAGAGGAAGAACATGCTGACATGCTTTAGTAGATGAAGAGATTAAAGCTCAGACTCCTTTTATATTCATTTTTATGGCTCATCTCCCTGTTCATATTTGGCAAGAAAGGGGGAAATACACCTAATCTTCTTAAATGTATTAATTACTAATCATGGCCCTCATTTTAAATTTCTCTACTCATTTTTATTTTGCTGGCTTTGGGTAAAGTTTATGCAGATTAATAAAACAATATAAAACATAATACAAACATCACAGAGTACATAATGCACAACACCTAAGGTAAGACAGCTCCATCATCAAAGGTACATTGTCTGGTGAGCAGAAATTCAGCACTGAGGTATAAGAGAGCGGGAAACTCCCACCACTAACAAGTATCCAGTGCCGGTAAGTACAACACAGATTTGTACGTGCGCGCGCGCGCACACACACACACACACACACACACACACACACACACGCACATAGTCACACACAAATATACTCCACACCCTGCAGTGGCTATCTAACACTGTGGTAAAGAAGTGTGGAATACAATGCAATTCACTCTTTATGTAGAGGAAAGGCAATGTAAAATTTAATCCGACAAATGAGAAGTAACTTCATTTCAGAAATAGCCAATTTCTCATAATTGTAATGAGCCAATTTCTCATACTGAACATTTAACCAGACAATATTCCTATGAGGGAACTATACAAGGTAAAGCTGTGATACATAATAATTTAGGGGAAGGACAGTTACAATAGGAAAGGACCAAGGGCAGAAATAAGCCACAAAAAGCTGTTATTCTTAAAAGTCTGACAAAGTAGGTGAAATTTTGGGCAATTTCATCATTATAAAGAACATGACAAACTTATTAAGTTTTGAATGGAGTTTTTAATAATACTACCACAAGTGTTTTGATCAGTCAAAAATAAAGCAAATGTCTGAATATGTTTAAGTAGTGCTCACACTACTATCGTCAACTAAATTAATTTAGAAGGAGTTAAAAAAAACTAGCTGAAATGAGGAAATAACATTCTGTCAAAACAGTTAAAGGCAACAGTTTAAATTTCTGATGCAAATAGGTTTTCACTGAACATTTTGTAAAAGCTTAAAACAGTCTAATCAATTTAATCATATGTCTTTCCCTTTCATGTGCTTATTGTAAGACTGTTTGTATTCAACAGATTGGTTATTTTCTTCTCAAAGACATACCAACGACTTGATGGGCTACACAGACACAAGCGGGTTAATTCTACAGTTGACCTTGTTAACACAATGCACAGCACAGGCAGAGAACAGGAAGGTGACTTACCTTGGGACCACTTTGACAGTCCGTGCTTTTCCCAAACATTCAAATGATGAGCTGCACTTTCTGATGCTAACCTACAACATCAGACTGGGGTTTTGCTGTCAATTATCAATATAGTGGAGACAGACAAAGAAGAAAGGTAACAGGCCATTCAAACTGGAGGCAGTATCCATGAGTTTTTTTTTTCAAAACGGCAAAAATGTGGTATGCTAGATTATTGTTCCCATGTCTTCACTCCTTCCCTGCATTACGATCATGTACCCAATGTCTTTTCCAGTCACTTTTGTAACTCCTCCTATTGGCATAATTGTGGATTTCCCTTGGCCCATGGAGGTTGAACCTGGCCATGTGACTTGCTTTGGCCAATTGTACGTGAGCATTGTGATTTTGCCAACTCTGAGTCAAGGCCTTAAAAGGCATTGTGCGTATTCATACCCTGCTTCATTGTTTCTGCCGCCATCATGGGACAAGCTTGCCTTCGGAGCCCTGGAATTACACAATTACATACAGGAACAGACCCAAACATAGTTCTGCCTCCTGGAGTCAAGCTTGGTTGAACCCAAGCAGATCAAGTGACCCTTATGCAACTTTTCAGCCAATGAATGAAACAGATACTTGTTGTAAGCTGTTTAAAATTTGGGGTTTATTTGTTGAAATAGCTGCCTAATGCACTCTCTATCACCTGCCCCACCTGAGCACTCTGCTTGTCATAAACTTTCAACCATTTCAGTTGAGAGGACATAGAGACTATAGTATCTTTATTTTATAATTTGTACTAAAGACAACTATTCACTTTATCAGATTTTGAGAAAATCAAGCAAAAACTCAGGGCATACCCATTTCCTCATTCACACCAAGACACACACACAAGCTTTCTTTTTGAAAAAGAAACCTATTTATCAAGTATTATTGCCTTTAATTATTTAGAGATTATATATATATATATATATATA
Organism: Scalopus aquaticus; assembly: GCA_004024925.1. NCBI lineage: Eukaryota > Metazoa > Chordata > Mammalia > Eulipotyphla > Talpidae > Scalopus > Scalopus aquaticus. The sequence continues at coordinate 34,686 of PVIJ01009094.1, read as the reverse complement.
TATATATTTGAATATTTATGTAATTATGTATACACATATATGTATATAAATCCACTTCCAAAATGAAGTTTACAAATAGTCTCTAACATACTATAGTATAAATAGATTTGGACAAAAGTCCATAGAGAACAGAAATACAATGCTTTTCAGACTTTCTCCTCTAATTTCCCATCATAGAGCCTTCACTGACAGCAATGACGAAGTGGTTATGCCACCAAAAAGAGGGAGGAAAAAAAGTCTCAGCCTGAAATTCCTGTGAGATTTTGCCTCTTTGCTGTAGCTCCCAAGGCCACTCATCATACTTGACTTGAAATAAATCCAAAGAGGTGAAGTTTTCTCAACCATGAATATCAGTACTGATATGCAAAGTTAAACAGGCTGTCTTCCGTTATTCTATTCAAACATGTTCTTAACAGACAAGAGAGACAACAATCTAGATGTTTAGCTAATAGAAAGTGACTTTGTTATGTACTTGCAGAGAGGGTGTATGTAATTATTCATGTCTATACCTAGGAAGATAGAGCTTTGGCAAAGAATAGTCTCAGGGCTGGTTACCTGTCAAACAGAGATCAACGCTCACCAATTCTGCTACTCCCATTTTCAGTCCTAGTGATGTTAAATGATACATCACTAGACCAGTCACTTAAATAGATTCTGAAAAAAGAGTCTTATCTATCCATCCCAGCCTCTAACTCCGCTTACTATAAGTATTAGAGAGAGAGATTATGAGCAAGGACAGACAGGTAGAAGGTATGGAGGCAGGGGAAATCTTTCTATGAATCATGAAGTAGGAAGGACTGGGGAGCAGGCTATATCAGTTTCAGAATGAGCAATGCACCACATCCATCAAACAAATGCAGTATAGGTGACTTTCTAAAATCCTGTTTAATCTCAAATAAAATGAGATAGAATTTAGATGTGGAAGGGAGCTTGTATGTATTGTATATTGTATATTTTGTATATTTCCCCATCTACCTACTCATTTTATAATTGAAGAAAGAGAAACCCAGGAAGATCTTTCCTAGATACCTAGGTAGTGGCAAAAGGAGAAATAAACACCAGGTTCTAAGGAAATCATTTATGCTGTTTGAGGACATTATTACCAACTCATACAAAGGGAGTATTGAGATCTGAGAAAGAAATAGATGTGAATGGCTTGAGAGGTGAGATAGATTCCAAACTGTGACCTTCACTGTATGACCTTGGTGGAATTATTAAACTTCTCTGAACCTTTACTTCCTCATTAATTAAAATGAAAATAATAAGAATATGCTTGCTATTGAGCTGTGCTCAAAACTGTTTTCTTCCAAAAAAGTTTCCTGGGCTGGGGGCCATGGATTGATGGGGGATGTAAATAAGTCCCTGTTTTAAGTAAAGGAACGAAACCTGTACACAGTAAGAGCGTATTAAATATCACATACTCATGGGAAAGAGTTTTTTTTTTTTGTCCAAGAAGAAAAAGAGAAGACTAATTAAGCTCATAAGAATTCAGTGTAGCACTCCAGTGCAGCAGGCCCCAGATCTGTTTAAGTCCTAAAAATAGAACTGGCATCATCAAATGTAATAGCTCCAAGTTAGTGGCTGATCATATCCGAAAAGGGCAGCTCCTCAGGGTACCTCAAAGACTCCCTACCACATGTCTTTCTTAAAGGTCAAATGCATCAGCCTTGAGCCATGAATGAAACTATTTATAGGTGCAGCTTTCAATGGAACAGCATTTTAAGGAGATACCTAAACATATTTGTTGTGATTATTATATGAATCTCTTTCCATTATCTTTTTCTTTGAAGAATACAGGAAACTCATTTGTGTCCATAGTTACAGTGACTATTTCAACATCTGAAATTCAGGGGCACATATTTAAAGTAGCAGGATCACTCTGCTTTAAATGGTTAGAAGGTAGCAGCAGATGCTTGTAAAGAAGGTTTTGAATACAAAACCAGACAAAGACAACACAAAAAAAGAAAACTACAGACCAATCTACCTAATGAATACTGATGCAAAAATATTTAACAAAATCTTGGCCAATAGGATCCAACAATGCATCCATAAGATAATACACCACGGCCAAGTGGGATTTATTCCAGGGACACAAGGATGGTTCAACATCCGAAAATCAATCAATGTAATCCAACACATCAACAAAAAGAAAAATAAAGACCATATGATCATATCAACAGATGCTGAGAAAGCATTTGACAAAGTACAACACCCATTTATGATAAAAGCCCTTGAAATCCTTGGGATAGAAGGAACATACCTCAACATAATAAAAGCCATATACGACAAACTCACAGCCAACATTATCCTCAATGGTCAGAAGCTAAAGGCTTTTCCACTAAGATCAGGAATAAGGCAAAGATGTCCACTCTCACCATTGCTTTTCAATATAATACTGGAAGTCCTCACCAGAGCAATAAGACAAGAGAAAGACATTCAAGGAATCCAAATAGGAAAAGAAGAAATTAAACTGTCTCTGTCTGCAGACGATATGATAATATATATACAAAACCCTAAAAACTCCATAGAAAAACTACTCAAAATTATAGACCAGTTCAGTAAAGTAGCAGGATACAAAAATCATGCACAAAAATCAGTAGCCTATATGCAAACACCCAATCTGAAGAAGAAGAAATTAAGAAATCCATCCCCTTCAAAATCGAAACCAAAAAAATCAAATATCTGGGAATAAATCTAACAAAAGACGTAAAAGACTTATACAAAGAAAACTATAAAAAACTGTTGAAAGAAATACAAGAAGACACAAGAAAATGGAAAGACATCCCCTGCTCATGGATTGGAAGGATTAACATTATCAAAATGGCAATCCTCCCCAAAGCAATTTACAGATTCAATGCTATTCCAATAAAAATCTCAATGCCATTCTTCAGAGAAATAGATCAAATATTGATGAAATTCATATGGAACCACAAAAACCCTCACATAGCTAAAGCCTTTCTGACTAAAAAGAAAGAAAATGGAGGAATTTCACTCCCTGATTTCAAACTATACTACAAAGCCGTAATAACTAAAACAGCATGGTACTGGAACAAAAACAGACACAAAGACGAAGGAACCAAATACCCAGAATTAAAGCTGCATATCTATGAACAACTAATCTTTGACAAAGGAGCAAAGGAAATGCAGTGGAACAAGGACAGTCTATTCAATAAATGGTGCTGGGAACACTGGACAGCCACATGAAAAAAAATGAAGCTAGACTACTGCCTCACACCCTGCACAAAAACCAACTCAAGATGGATAAAAGACTAGACGTAAGACCTGAAACCATAACATTTATAAAAGAAAATATAGGTGAAACTCTACATGACATACATCTCAGCAAAATCTTGAAAGACACATCCCTCAAAGTGAAGGAAGTGAAAGACAAGATAAACAGATGGGATTACAACAAAATAAAAAGCTTCTGCACAGCAAAAGAGACATTAACCAAAACTAACAGACACCCTACCAACTGGGAAAAGATTTTTGCACACAATACATCTGATAAAGGACTGATAACAAAAATTTACAAGGAACTCACACAACTCAACAAAAACAAAGCCAATAACCCAGTCAAAAAATGGGCAGAAGAGCTCAAAAGGCACTTCTCCAAAGA
>PVIJ01009094.1:0-30967 GCA_004024925.1 Scalopus aquaticus | reverse complement strand
ATGAAAAAATGCTCAACATCACTTATAATCAAGGAAATGCAAATCAAAACCACTATGAGATACCACCTCACACCTGAGAGGATGGCACACATTAAAAATACAGGCAACAACAAATGCTGGAAAGGATGTGGAGAAAAAGGAACTTTTCTGCACTGCTGGTGGGACTGTGAACTGGTCCAACCACTACGGAAAGCTGTATGGCGATTCCTCAAATTGCTAAACATGGAGCTCCCATACGACCCAGCAATACCACTTTTGGGAATTTACCCAAAGGACACAAAAACACTAATCCGAAAGGATACATGCACCCGTATGTTCATTGTGGCACTGTTCACAATAGCAAAGGTATGGAAGCAACCCAGATGTCCAAAAATAGGTGATTGGATCCAGAAGATGTGGTACATATACACAATGGAATACTATTCAGCATTCAAAGAAGATAAACACATGCAATTTGCAGTGACATGGATGGAATTAGAGTGAATCATACTCAGTGAAATAAGCCAGAAAGAAAAAGAAAAATATCGAATGGTTTCACTAATAACAGGACTATAGGGAAACCAAATAGGCGAGAGACACTCACCGGGGTCGGGTGGGGGGGGAGAGGAGGAAAAGGGCACAAAATGGAATAGAAAAGAACACATGGGACCATGGAGATGGATCACGGGTGAATTGGTGGTGGGCTACCCAAGGGGAATACAAAATGTAAAAGACATAAATAACAATAAAAATTAAAAAAAAAGGTTTGGTATAGAAAACATCAAGAAAGGACCACATTTGGAAGGCTATAGGATTCACTGAGACTTTTAAGAACCTCTGTTAATTCTCAGGTAGTAAATGCTATAGAAATTAGATGTTGGTACTTCAAATGCCTAAGTTAATAAGAAACTGGTATATTTGCTTATGGGAAAATATTTTTTTTTAACAAAAATATTGTTGAAGTGAGGGCTAAGAATATAGAAAACACTGTGGTAGTTGCATGACATTTTTCCTTCTGTATGATATTATCCAGTTATGATGAGGATAGTTTTACCAATGAGCAACCTAACTCTTGGAGACATGTTGCATACTAGTTATCTTAATAATTAAGGGAGTATGGTCAGGAAAACAAATCTACAATATATTAAGCATTGGGTTATCAATGCATAATGAATGCTTTTAAAGATCTCTTTCAAAAAAAGGAATAGTCTTAAGAGATTCACACACAGAGAAACACAAATGAATATATACATACATACATACACACACGCACACACACAAGATTACAAGATTATTACAAAGAAAATTTAAAAAGGCAGGTGAGCCAATATTAAGGGTAAACACTTAAAAGATTAAGGACAAAAAATGGCTTTCAGTATCCTTGCAAACAAAGCAAGAATGAAAAAGCATCACTCCTATTATCAAAAGTAGGAAACATTGATCTTCAAGGCTGACAGAAGCTTTCCTGATATTAAATTCTGAAAGAAACTGCTATAGAAAATTCCTTCACCTTAGCCTAAGCTCCATCTCAGCTTTTTGAACAACAGTTGACTTCACAAAGCCACTGAGGCTAGTCTAGCTGCCTATCACTAGCCACTAGCCACTGAGGCTAGTCTTCTGGCCTATCAAAAACTTTTGTCCTTGTAACCAAAAACTTTAGGAAATTATCCTGACTGCCCATGATCTGGAAATGAAGCAATGAGTTCTTCAAAAGAGCTACTGAGTAGAGATCTTTCTGGAACAATCAGATTCTCAAGTGGCCTACTTTCCCCCACCCCCTGCCTTAGGCTCCAGGGTTTCTACCTCCCTTCTTCACCTGACATTAGTCCTGAGGTATCGTTTTACCCCAACATCTTTAACTGAGGTCTGATTTATCACTTTCTCATCTGTCCCCCAAATCCATTTTCTTAAGGGCAAGTAACGTTCTACATCTGGGAAATCTATTACTATCACATATTTTATGTGCATTATACATTACAAATAATCTTTATCAGTGTATAGCATACAGTAACCCCATTTTAAAGACAAGAAAATGTGATATATAGAAGACAGTTTTACTTAAATAGGTGGTAGAACTAGGTTCTGAACTCAGAGCCTAGAAGTGCCTTCCAGACATATACAAGTAAAAACCAACTAAAATATAGGAAACATCTATTTTTAGATATTTGATAGCAAACTATACAGCACTATACTCCTTGAGGGAGGTACAAATGAAATGATGCTAATAAATTGCCTAGGTTTACAGCTAAGATGTGATCTCTGGACTGAAAATAATAAATAGGCTTCAAGAGACTTATGGGGTATTATAAAGCAGACTAACACCTGTACAATTTGATGCAGGGATCTAGGAGAGAGAGGAAACTGGCTCAAAATTTCCCAATGTGATAAAAAATATAAACCCACAGATCAAAGAAGCTCAATGAACTTTGAGAATTAATACCAAGAAAATCATGAGAAATAAACAGTTCAAAACCAGTGTGAAAAAAAATTATTGTATGAGCAGTTAGAGGAAAAAGTAATATTAGGTACAGAAAACCAAAGAAAAGAAAAATAGCAAGTTTCTTATAAGAACATGTAGTCAGAAGACAATGGAATGACATCTTTCAAGTGGAGAAAGATAAAAAGGATTGACAGATAGACAAAAAAGTAAATATAGAATTTCACATTCAGTGAAAAATATCCTCCAAAATAAAAGAAAACAGAAGTTTTCAGATGATTAAAGTGAGACAGTTCATCTCCAGCAGTCTAACCACAGGAAGAATTATCAATAGTAAATTTCTTCAGGCAATTTCAGTAAATTTCTTCAGAGAAAAAAAAATTAGAAATATTGGAAAACACAAAAATGACAAATATGTTAAGTATATAAACAAGACATAATTTTTCTCATTATTGAAGGGTAACTTAAAAATATAAATTAACTGAAGCAAAAATAATATATTGTGGGGTATAGAACATTTGTAGACATAAAATATTTAAAACCATATACAACAACCAAGAGGGAGAAATGTCTTGTAAGATTCATACATTCTCATTATATGAAAATCTATAATATTATTTGAAAACAGATTTACAAACTTTAGAGTAAATGGGTTTTTTAAATGGTACCTCCAACAATGTCCATAATAAGGAATCTTAGAAACTACTAAACTTAAAAGAAGACCAAAAATATAAAAGATAACAAATAACAAATGAAAGGTAAATTAAAACAACCAAAGTGATAGTTACATTAAATGTAAACCACCTCGAGGCTCCTATTTAAAGTTAGTTATCAGACTAATCAAAAAAGCAAAACTCAATTATATACCATCTACAAAATCCATTTTAAATATAAAATTTTAACTAGGTTAACAGGAGGATGGGAAAAGTTATACCACAAAAACCTTGAGTGGCTATATTAATATCAAATAAAATAAACTTTAAAATAAGATATGTTCGCAGTAATAGAGAGAAATTACGTAAGATAAAGAAGTCAATTTCTCAAAAAAATATAACAATCCTAAATTTGTTTGTACCTAGTAACAGAACTTCCAAATATATGAAACAAAAATATAAGAACTGAGCTGACAAATACACATCCACAAGAATATTTGGAGATTTTAACACTCCTTTTTTAATAATTAATAGAACAGATTGATAGAAAACCAACAGAAATACAGAAGAACTAAGTAACATTACCACCAACTTTACCTAAGTAATATTTAGAAAATATTCTATCCAGTAACTACAGAATACATATTCTTTTCTCAAGTGCATATTTATCAAAACAGATCATGTACCAGACAAAAAGAAAGTCTTCATAAATTGAAAGCTTCAAAATCACTTTTAAAAATTCTCACTGACCACAGTGGAATGAAATTAAATATCAATTTAGGAGGAAAACCACAAATATTTGGAAATTACACACCACACTTCAAAAAGGAATCATGAGAGAAATTAGAAACGCAGCTAAAGCAGTGATCAGAGGGGAATTTATGGCCTGACTTAATGGGAGAATGCCCATCTTCTCTTCTTAACATTTATTCTCCAGACTGGGAAATATCAGGTACTGTTCTATGATTAATTCCTAGAAAATAGGATGCAGTAACCATTATCCTTCTTGAATGTTGAATGCTTGAGTTGTTTTTTGTTTTTGTTTTTGTTCTTTTGAGTTGAAAGCTTGGCTTTTTTTGCCATACTAGGTTCCCCAAAACACTTTTAGTTTCTAAGAGTGAGGTTCTAGAACATAGCTCTGGGAGAAACAGGGCTAGCACAAGAGGAAGAAAATGGAGGTGCTGACATTGGATATTCCTCAATAAACAGCCATCCCAGATCATCCTACAGTGAAGCCTAAGTCCAATATCCATTCACAGACACTCTGAGTTTCCAATCAGCTTTTTACTCCCCAGGTCTTAGGCATATAAAGACAATCAATGAGAGGAGATAGTTGTGAACATCCAACATAAAGAAGAAAGTAGAAAGAACAAAAGGAGAGCTAGTCACTCCGTAGCTGCTGGATCAAGACTTCAGAGGTTGCTATTTGCTTCAGCAGCCATTATCTCTTGCTATCTGGCCCTCTTCCATGCCTCCAGTTCTTGCCAGCTTCCTGTGATACTATCGTGTCCTTTTTCCTCTTGAGGCCTGGGGTTGGTAATGGCTTTTGGCTGTTGCTAATTTCTGGGAACCGCATAGCCACATGCTGGTTTTCTTAATCGGTCTAGACATAATCTCTTCATTAAGTTATTTTCAGTTTAAGCCCTTCTGAATGCACCATCTATTTTCTGCCAGCACTCTGATACAGTAATTGTATCACGAACGGTGTTTATTTCCTACCCTCTACACATGTTTGTGTATTACTAAGACATGTAGGTTGCTTGTTACCTGGTACTAACTATACTCAATTTGAGTAACAACAGCAATGCAATAGGCCAGTATAAGCTTTTGTGAGGCAGCAAACTCCCTTCAGATTATATTATGAGAAAAGAAAAAAACGCTATAGCACCAAACTAAGGCGGTAATGGTATACAGTTTCAGATTAAGATGAATTGATTGCTAGGAAAAGAAAGCATTTTCTGAATCAATAAATGTATATAGACTCCCCAGGGCTGTGTTGATATACCCAGTAAGTATACCACAAATGAAACCACACTTTGCAATTTGTATCTCCTTGTAATTAGGTATACAATAATTCAGACATTCTGGAAAAGTCACCTTTTGCTAGCCAAAAGAGATTTTAAGTGGAAGTATGATATGAATCAGCATCACCGCATCTTTCAAAACTTTGATAATGGAGCAAATCTCTTCAATTACCCTAGGGAGACAGCATATACTTTCAACTAGTAAGAAAAATATGGGAAAGGTGCCATTTCTCCAGAACAAACAGGTCTGGGAGCCAATAAGTAGAAGTAAGAGTGGCCCTTTATTTCAATTAATAAATCACTTGCATAATTTTTGCTTCCTATCCTTGCATCCACGGGTTTGGTGAGTCTGGAGATCTTAGTTCCCACAGGAAAGCTTCCCCTAGGGAATCAGTCATTGTTTTATTAGGCTGGAAGCTGAGAGTGCTCTGTGGTTCTCTGACAGAGCAATACATTTATTTGGAATACACATATTTGCTTTCAGTGCCTCATAAAATAAATGTCACTAGTAGAATACTTTGACTGGATCTAGAATGTTTCATTTCTACAGTAAAAAAAAAAGTAATATAGGTAGAGCTGCACATTTTGAAAATACTACAGTATGAATAAGACACTAAATAAATTTGCTCATATCAATATTAAATTAATTTAAGGAAGCTACTGAGAAATGAATACTCTCAAAGATTCTTGGAAAGAATAAAACAGTATACATCCTTGAAAAGCTCTGTGGCAATATATCTCTAAAACGGGCTGGCAAGTACAATCCAATGGTCAAATATAACATGCTGCCTATTTTTGTATAACACATGAGCTAAAAATGTTTTTTACATTTTTAAAGGCGGGAACGGAGTAAGAAAAGGCATGGTGGGGAGGAGACGGGGTAGAAAAAAAGGAGGGACAAGGAGTAAAAGAAAAGCAACAGCCACAGCGACAGAGACTTAATGACCTGAAAAGGGAAAAACACTCATTATTTGGCTCTTTACAGAGAAAACTTGTTGACTGCTATTCTAAAATATTAAGCATATTCTTAACTAATAAAACTTGTATATATCTATCCTAGAAGAATAGTCACTTGGTTATTCAAGAGCTATTAAAAAGATATAATATGTCCATCAAAGTGTAACTTTGATAGGAAATAAGCAGGAAATGAAATGCCATAAACACTCTATAAACCCTTGCTGCTGGAAGCCTTCCTCTTCAGTGTTGAGGTAGGCAATGTGCGAGGCAAAAGGCAACAATGACACAGAACTCCATGTCTCCACAAGGTTCAGTTTTAAGTTCAAATGATTGATTCAATAAAGGTTCTATTTTATTCATTTTGAAATTTCTGTTGTTTCTCATTCTGCCTTCAAACTGTAAAATGACAAAAGGAAAAAGAAAAAACAAGCAAAACCTACGCCACCAAAAAGAGCTTGATATTTTCATGCAGTAGAATATAAGGGGAGCAGGGTCTTTTCAGAATGTTTTTGGTTCAACTAAATTATGTTTTCTTTCCTTTATACCTTGAAAATACTTGGTCAAACATAAAGTTAATCCATCATTTTTAACTTAATGTTTTTAGCATTTTATCACTACCTAAATATTATCTTTTTTTCCCCCTAAGGGAATTGTTATCATTTCAAATGTGACTAAACTATGTCTTAGGGCTACTATGCTACCAGAAAACACAGCTCCAATTTAAAATGGATGTCGGTAGAAAAATCAATTTACTAAAAGAAAATTAACTTCATAGGAAAGTTCAGGAAAGCAACTGATCCATAAAGTGAGTTTAATCTGTATTAAAAATAGAACTGAATTCATCATCTATTTCCCAGTCAAGAAGAGCTTAACTATATACTCAGGTTCATGATAAAGATTTCAGGGAATAATTACACAAAACAAATAATAGAAGAGGAGAATTTGAGGCTAGCATTTCTGAGAAATTAGCTTATTTATAATTTGATTTTTTTTCTAGAGTATTTGTTTCACAGGATGGTCAATATGGCTTCAAAAGAGCAAGGGAAGATTAATCACAATTATTAATACACTGGGCTGACAAGAATTTCAGATAAGGTTTTTACCACAGGTGTGCATTTTATTTACATACATAGACCTTTTTTTTTTGCCAAATTTTTGCTTAAAATAACACAATGAGGTACCACTTACTGCTAATGAGTCAAAACACTAAATAATCTATTTTCTCTTCCTTTATTTGAAATGACAGTCATCTCTATTAATGAAAAGGATGTAGAAAATTTTTAGGGAACACCACAACTACCCTGCTACTAGGTTAGGGGGTTGACATATCAGAGGATTCAGTACAATTACAATCTGAGGTATACCCAAGATAGCTCAGCCATAAAGAAGGAAAGGAAAACAACATCACTAGGGAAACGGGTAAAATGTGTCCATTCCTGCAGCAGTGTCCTTCAACTACTTTCATTCTAAATATACTTTATTAATTCACCATGGAATCAAGAATAGTGCAAGTTAAATCAAAAAGTGCAAAACAGTAAAGAAAGAATTAGATAATGTGATGTAAATCAGTAAAGGTGTTAACTTTGCTGAAGGGACTTGACGCTTTTATTTGCAGAATCTTAAAAACATTTCTATTTTTAAAAGAATATTAATTTGAGTGCTAATATATGATTAAAAGAAAAAGCATTAAGAATGTTGAGGCTTCATCGTGATGTGCTTTCTGGGGAAAGCAGAAGGAGATGCAACTCTGTCCAGTGGGTCTCAGAGAGATGGCGGAGTGGCTCTGCGGGGCAGCGTTTTGCAATATGGGGTGCTGTCTTGAAACAGAGTCTGTGTTCTAACCTGATGAAAAGAAAGGACGTGGTCTCTCTTCCTGCCTGGACACAGGGAACCAGACTCTGAGGGGTCACCATTAAACACTGTTATTCTGGTTCTAGTGTTTCCAGGTCAGATGCTCAGGGGACCCCGGATGTTTCATTACCAAATGGAGATACATTTCCACTTGACAGGGGTGGGAAACAAGAGTCGCCCCCTGAATTAGAAATTCGGACTTTCTCTGAATGATTTTGATTGGGCTCCTCCAGTCAGGTAAAGAACAGGCAAAAACCGGATAAGTGTTATGAATAATAGCTGGCATGATTTATCCTATTAAAGGGAAATAGGATTATCGGGAGTTGGGTATGAGACAGATCTGGAGGACACCTTAGCAAAAGACTCTCATAATGGTACCTAGGCTGGACTTTATTTCTGAAGCCTCAGAAATAAAGGAAATTCAAACCAGCTGAAATGCTGGCTGAAGGTAAGAGCAACTTGAAGTGAATAATAATGGAGATAAACTCAGTGCAGTCTATGGCCTTGTGATTAAGTGGATAAAAAGGGAATTTTGAAACTTGTGCTTTTATGATTCTGTTGGGTAGCTAGAAGTTTTAAATTATTTCCAGTTTTCTTTTACAAGCAATAGCATTTACTTTTGCTCTTCATTTTCCTCTTTTATATTTATCTTTTGGTCTCCTAATTAGTGCATATTTATTAATTACAGGAAAAGTACTCATTTGACTCATATGTTGCAAAGTATTACAGTAGATGATGATGGAACATGGGGAGAAATGAACCAGTGGCATGGTGTCCAGATCCAGTAACTGTGAGTTTGTTAACTCCTGGGAAGGAAGAAGGGTTTGTGGTTATGCATGGTAGAACTAGCACTGAGCTGTTGAGGACCAACTTGGATGTACAGATATAGAAAATAAAGGGGTGAAATCAACCAGGAAGCTCTCACAATGGCTGCCTATCCCTTCATTGTTCCCCTTTTTTTCTGGAACTGCTCCCAGAACCCAATGGGAAGCTCTGCGCAGCCACAGCTCTATTTTGATCTGGACTTTTCAGAGCTTACTGATCAAAAAATAGTTATCTATCCTATGCTGATGCTAATAGATTTTTTTCATTAAAAAATGGGAATGAGGGCCTCCCTGGTGGCACAACAGGTAAGTTTCAGCCTATGAAGCTGTCCGCAGCCACTATAGCACGAGTTCTATCCCTGCCAGGGAGATTCTTCCATGGCGCTACAGACCTCTCCTGCCTCGCCCCCTGCTCCCCTCAGCAGTGTGCTTTAGTGGAGCTACCTGTTCTGCTCCCCACTGTCTCTGGTTAATCCACTCACCAACCCACACCTCTAGCCTACACCCCAGTTCTTGTATGCATAAATAAATAAATCTTTTAAAAAATGGGAAAGAGAAATTGCAAGAGACTGAGCATTACTGGACTCAAGAGGCTAAGAACCACTGGATTGGGTGATATAAATGACAGAAAAGAGCCAGGAAATCTTGCTCATGAGCAGATTCAAAAAATGCCATATGGCATTCAAAAAATGCCATAGAATTCTACAAATAAAGTCCCATTTTGATTAAGCTAACCAGAGCCAGTTAGTTAAGGTCAGTGCTTCACAAACACAAAAAGACTAAGCAGTGAGAATACTAAACATTTCATTCGGTGTTGCCTCTGTGGCTCTAAAAATAAAGGGGGGGGGGCAGTTTTCTTTAATGTGCGCTCAATTTCTAAAAAAGTATAAATCTCACTATTTGACTCAATTGACCTTCAAAGGAATCTTAAATCTATGGACGCATCTGCAAATTGTCTATCTCACTGCATCTAGTGATCAGGTCTCAGTCCTCATTTAATGGTCATTCTTAGTAGCATTGGGCAGAGGTTTCTTTCCCTCGAAATTCCTTTTCAGAAACCACATCCTCAACACACTCTAAGTCTACCTTCTGTTTCACTGCTTATTTCTCGGTCAACTCACTGGCTCCTTATCCTTCCAATTTCTAAATCAGGGTACTTAACCTTAACCTTAGTACTATTGGTACTTGAGCCCCATAGTTCTTTGTGTGGGAGGATGTTCTATGCAGGGTAGGATGTTTAACAGCATCTCTGGCCTCGACACACTAGTTACGAGCAGCTTTTCCACCCTGCTCTCCCAGACAATTGTGACAACTTAGTATCTCACAGTCATACCTCAATGTCACTGGGTTGAGAACCACTGATCTAAATATTTCAATTGCCCAAAGATCTGCATTGAACCTTCATCTCTTCTCCACCCTTCACTCCTTCTTTGGTCCTCTCACTCAGTCTCAAAGTTTTAACTACCACGAAAACTTAGTGACGCCCAATTAACACATCTAGCCTGGACCCCTCTCTCCAATCTCATACAGGCACTGACTACTCACTGCCTGACTAATAGGTACCCCAAACTCTTGATTTTCCTCCTTACTTTGCTCCTTCAGTCTCTCTCACTTGGATTCTAAGATTAACAAGCTGCCTTGTTCTTGAATTCTCTCACATCCCACATAAATTTTATGATCAAGACCTGTTTGCTCTGCCACCAAATTGGATCATGAATGTGACCACTTGGCATGTCGTTACTACTCACTCTAAGCCACTATCTGCTCTCATCTGGGAAGTGAAGTGATCTCCCAGCCATCCAACGGTATGTTTTAAACGTCATACCATTCCACAAATCCAAATCTTCCAATGGTGTCCCACACAGTTTTTAAAAATGCAAATTCTTGGCTTTAAAGAGCCTAACCTGATCTGATTCCAATCTACCTCTTTCTCCCCATCTTTTATCTCCTATCCTCACCGACTTGCATAGTTCCAGCCATCTTTATCTTCATGCTGGTCTGTGAGTAAACCAACCTCACTTCTGCCTGTGGCATTTATACTTGGCATTTCGTTTACTGGATTCTGTCACCCACATTGTCACATGGCTTATTTTTTCACATCACTCAGGTTTCTGCTCAACTATCCTTCCAATGGAGAAGTCTTTTTCACGGACCATCTGCCAACATTTTCTTCATGAAGTGTTTGTTTCGTAACACTGAAATTATGTAATGCATAAATCCTGAAGTTAGCTACAGCAATGCAGGTTATCAGATCAGATTTTCTTCTATAAAGCTGCCTTTACAGTAGTCACTCTTTTAAGAGAGTGAAAAGAAAAATGCTGCTAATTTACAGATACAACACTTCTCAATCACAATTAATTCTTGAAGTCCCTGATGTGTGTTTTAAGATTTTATACATCAAAAAAACAAACTAGGTTTCGGCTAAAGCGCTATTGGGAATGAATGGCTAGAATACAACATTGGCAAGAATTCTGAGACCATTCTCAGGCTTAGTAGGAGAGTCTTATGATTGATTAGCAATGCCTTCCCCAGCACAGGAGGGAAGAGTGGTGGTTTGTGTGTCGTGGCTTACCATCTTTTGACTAAGTTCTTTCATTCTTTGTCTTCTCAGTTTTGAGTATAACACGAAAACAAAATACATGAAACTCGATCAAACAACTTAACTAAATAGTTCTGCTTTGGTAAAAGTTTTCAAGTGTGTGGGAGGAGGGGACAAATAAGGACAAAAGATGCTGAAATAATCAGTAGATGTGAATCATCTATATATCTCTTAACTACCAAAAGTCAAGAAAGGAGATAACGGCATAAGGAAATGAATTCAAAGATCTGTTTCTAAGAGAATGGAATTATCATACTTTCCTTGCCCTTCAGGAAGAGACAGGTTTACAGGTGAAATTATGAGATTATAATGTGGAAGATATTTGAAGAGATTTTGCCATTAGTAAAGCATTACTTTTATTTTTCTGGTTCCCTAACTGCTGCTGAATAATTAAGCAAGGATAAGTCTAAAAAAGCCCCAAAGATAGGGAGAAAAAGCACAAAAGTGAAAGGACAAAAAAAGGTCACATATAACAAAAACTTCCCAACCATCCAAACTCCTCTCCCCACTCTTAAGAAAGGTCAGCTGATAGCCCTTGGCTCCTGACATGTAACTATATCCCATTGCTCTTTTGATGTTCTCACCAAGAGGGATTTAACTGCCCTTTCCTTGATTCATTAGGTGGTCACTTCAAAGAGACTCCAAAGAGGCATAATTTGCCCAAACAACTCCCCTGTTTTAGTAAATCCAGACAAAACCCCAAAAGCAATCCATCCTAAATTTCACACATTATTGTCTTTGGCCCCTGGTCAGTGACCTCGGCCTACAATATTGATTACCATGTCTGCCTCCCAATATGAATCCTGCAAGCGATCAATCAGTACCCAGAACAGAGAAAGGGTTATTCGGTGTAATACTGAAAATTTCCCAAGACCCACAGCTAGCCCAAGAAGAAACCAAACAACCTAGCACTTTAACCCATTTACAAGTCCCATCTTACCCAAAGTCAAAGAGGGAATGAACCATACTTAGTCTAGAGCCTACTTCTAGATTCTATTCAAGAGGAAGATGGGTGCTGGGTTTAGTAGGAAACACACGAAAACATTTTATTATATTAACAAATGTTTCTAACTTCTATAACTTGAAAATAAGATGTGTGCAGTCCCTAGGAAAGGAACAACATACAAACACACATAGTTTTCATGTACTCTTTTAAGACATTAATGGACAAATTGACAAAGCACAAATAAGATAAATGACCAGAGAATATGGGAAAATGATCGACATCACTAGTAATGAAAGAAATTTAAGTGAAGAGAGCAATAAAATACAGCATTCTCCCACCAAATCAGAAAGATAAAACCATGTAAATATGCAGTGTTGGTAGCAGAGCAGTAAAACAGACACTTCACTCTGAAAAAGCAAGGCTGTGCAATCTTGTAAATTAAGTTAGTTGGGCACTTCACACAGTGTTCGGACCTAGCTGCTTCCCACTAAACATTCGGTGAATTAATAACAAATTAAGTGTGTGAATAATCTGCCGGTGGAAGTATACAGAATAAAATCAGGAGGAATAATTTGCTAATAAATATTAAAAGTCAGATAATAGTCATACTTTTAGTACTGTAATTTTTCTCCTAAGACTGTCATCTAAAAATGCAAACATCCTATGCAAAAAATGCCAGCGACATTATTAAAACACTAAAAATGATGTCTGCAGGAACAGTCTACAATAATTAAAACAATATAAAATATTTGAAAATATGGGAAAAGATTTGTTTTATAGCACGTTAAGCCAAAAAATTATATATCAGGTATAGGAAATTTTATTCAAGCACCAAAATAATTGGGAAGAAGAGTAAATTTTAACAGTAATTTTTCTATGGGTGGTGGTAATGGAAAGTTTTTTTTTTCTATCCCAATAAATCTTTCTATATATTTTTTGTAAAGGCCATAGAAAACTTATGTAACAAAAAGCAAACTTCTGCCTAGGGAGGTCTCTTTCTGAAAAGTGCTATTCTAATACATACACACATAACAACAGTGGGACAGTACACACTGACTCTCACATCGGGGTTTCTATTCTTTTTTCATTCACCATTTGACTGTATCAGGACAGATTTTGTAAGTGCAAATCAGTAAGGCGTTTTGATGACTAACAAGTCATTTATTTTAAAACTCAATACATTTCAATTAAAATCTTTCTGCTGGGCCTCCCGGTGGCCTACAGGCTAAGTTGCAGCACTATCACAGTGGCAGCCTGAGTGTGATCCCTGGCCAGGGAGCTAACCCACACATGGCGCAGCAGACTTCTCCTGTCTCGCCTGCTGCTCCCCTCAGCAGTGTATTCCAGTAAATCCGCCTGTTCAGCTTCTGTCCCTGGTGAATCCTCTTACCCCCCACGCACTCTGGCCTACACCCCAGTTCTATGCAAAAATAATAAAAATAAATAAATAAAATAAAATCCCTCTGCTACTCCTTCAGCCATTTTCCCTTTGCTACTAATAGTTCAGAGGTAACTTGCAGTATTTTTAGTCAATTAAAGTTTTCCACATTAAAATATTTTTTCAAGTCTTCAGACACAGGATAATTTTATTAACACGAAGGAAAGTCTAGAAACAAACCCACTATATCTTTTTACAGTTGTCTTTGTATTGCACCTAAGATAGTTATTCAGAGTAAAAGAGGTAATATATGTGAATAAATACTATGTAATTACAAACTGCCATTGAAATGAATTTATTTCTGATGGCCTATTTCCTCACATTCTATAAGCTGCTCTACTTCTGTATATTTTTGTTGATGATTATGAATGTTAGATGATATATAAATGTTATATGGTATCTAAGCATATATATCTACAACATATATATGTTGCAAAGTGTTTTCAACCCTACACAGGTCATTTAAACTATGAAAACAAAATTAAAGACCAACAACACGCAAATCAAAACTACAATGAAATAGCAGTTCACATCCATCACGAGGGCTATAATTAAAAAAGGAAAATAATAACAAGTGTTGGCAAAACTGAAACCCTTACACATTGCTGGGTGAGGAGGTAAAATATTCAGCAGCTTTGGAAAACAATCTGGCATTTCCTGAAAAAAGTAAACACAGAATGAATGTGGTCCAGCAATTCTACTCCTAGGCATGTTACACCCAAGAGAAATGACAACATATCTACACATAAATTCGCACACAGACGTTCCTAACAGCAATATTAATAACAGCCAAAAGGCAGAAACAATCCAAATGCCATCTACTTATGAGCAGATAAACAAAATGTGCTATATCCATATAATGGAATAGAATTGGCAATAAAAAGAATAAATCATTATGCTAAGTGAAAGAGGCCAGTTACAAAAGAGCATTTATTGAGTTATTCCATCTACATGAAATGTGCAAAGAAGGCAAATTTATAGAGTCAGGAAGTAAATTAGTAGTTACCTGAGTTGGAGGGGAGTGGGGAGAAATGGCCAGTAACTGCTAGAGAGTATGGGAGTTTTAAGAGGGTGGCGAAATTTTAGAACTAAAATTGTTTGTAGTGATAGTTGCACACATGTGTGAATGTACTAAAAACCACTGAATTGTACAGTTTATGTGGGTAAATTGCATAGCATGTCTATTACATTTTATAAAACTTTTTTTTAAAGACTGAGTTGCCATGGAAATTGATAGTAGAATATATAAATGTAATTTTGGGGAAGGAACTGTGGAACTAAAAAATTATTCATATCTTTTTACTACTTATATTTCTACAAATTAAAGAAATGCTTTAATGGAAACAAAAAGTTATATGAATAAAGACATTAACCACAATATTGCCTATTAGTCTCCACTTGGGGACAAATTAAATGTCTAACAATGGATTTAGTATTATAGTCTATCTAAATAATAAAGTATTATCATTCATTATAATTAAAAAATTATAATTACTAAAATGATAGAGAACCATAAAATGTTTGGAGTATTCTTAGGTAAATATAGAAGTATATAAAAATGTGAAACAAAGGATCTTAGTCATTTTGACATACCCATCTCTATGAAGAGTTGAGGTGCTTGGACTATGAAAGATTTTACTGTTTTTGTTTTCTCTAGTAGTTTTCTTAGCTAATACTTTTAATTAAAAAAAATGTTATTGCTCTATTAAACCAGTTGTAAGCACATCTATCCAAGAAAGTTAAAGGTTCCCTGGAGATTCCTAATGAAAGAGCAGTATGTGGGGAAGAATTTCAGGCACCAGTGTTTATGCTCAATCACAAAAACACCTGAATAATATTGGAGCAATGAGGTAGTTACAAACAATCCAGTTCATAAAGTGACTGGCATTTATTCTACTGTACCTCTAGTATATTCTTTATCCAGTATTTTTCAAGTAGTACATGGGAATAGTCATTGCTACTCAGTCAAGAGAAGTCTGAGTATAGTTCTTGTCCTCCCAGAGTGCCCGTCTGCATATTGAATGAATACTTAAGTGATAAGATTGTGCTCACAGATGCCATGAACGTGGTTTGCTCAATGTGATATGTGGGGATGGAAAGAGGTGAAGGGAGCATATATATACAAATCTCAGGGTGTGGAGCTACTGTGTTCACACTGTCAGAAAGGTTTAGCCTTTGAGTTATAGCTGTCCTCAGAGGCCCGGGTGTACAAGGAATGAAATGAAGGCAGCGGCCTCCCTGGTGGCACAAGGGGTCAAGTGTCAGCACTATGAAGCTATCAGCAGCCACTACAGCATGAGTCCAATCCCTGGCCAGGGAGCTATCCACATGGCGCCGCAGACCTCTGTCTCACCCGCTGTGCCCCTCAGCAGTGTATTTCAGTCAATCCGCCTGTTCTGCTCCCCACTCTGTCTCTGGTGAATCCTCTCACCCACCCACCCACCCCCACCTCTGGCCTACACCCCAGCTCTTTTTTTTTTAAAGATTTATTTATGCATACAAGCTGGGGTACAGGCCAGAGGCGTGGGGCGGCGAGAGGGTTCACCAGAGACAGAGTGGGGAGCAGCACAGGCAGACAGACGGAAATACACTGCTGAGGGGAGCAGCAGGTGAGGCAGGAGAGGTCTGCCGCACCATGTGGGAATCTCCTTGGCCCCTGGCCGGGCGTCAATTCACCTCACCGCTGCCAGACAGCTACAGAGCACAGCGCTTAACCGCTTTGCCACCAGGGAGGCCCCACTCCAGCTCTTGTATGCATCAATACAACTTTAAAAAAAGAAAAAGAAGTGAAGGCGGAGAGACTAGTAGAATCTTTGCTACTAGACACCTCAATAATAGAGAACATGTCTTTGTTTTTCTTACAGTGTCTCAGAGTGTGTGAAGGATGAGAGCACAAAATTCTTGTAGGTTAGTGCAACAAATATTTAACACCCCAAGGCACATATAGCGCTAAGTGCCTTATGTTTCAAATGTCTACTTTTATTGGTGTAACATGCATGCCTCACTCCCAAAGCTTGAGCCCGTATTTTGTGATCATTCATTAATGGATTACTCACTTTGTGACATACTCTTCCCCAAAGGTCAAATGCCTCCTTGACCTCGCTGAAATCAGTCATCTTCCGTGTAGGAATTGAACAAAATGAGAATGCCCATGTATTTGTGACATAGGTTCAATACAAACTTTGAGTCACTTATTGTTTTGAATTATCCAAGCATCTTACCCTTTCAACTAGTAGTTAGTAAAAATGAAGTTTCACGCTGAAGCCAGTGAAATTTATTTATTTATTTTTTTTAAAGATTTATTTATTTATACATACAAGCTGGGGTACAGGCCAGAGGATTGGGGCAATGAGAGGGTTCACCAGAGACAGAGTGGGGAGCAGAACAGGCAGATCAGAAATACATTGCTGAGGGGAGCAGTGGGCGAGGCAGGAGAGGTCCGCCGCACCATGTGGGATTCTCCCTGGCTGGGCGTCGAACTCGCATCGTGCGCTGCCGACAGCTCCACAGTGCAGCGCTCAACCGCTGCGCCACCAGGGAGGCCCCAGTGAAATTTATTTTAAGAGCCTCCTATCTCCCTTTTTTAAAATTCACTTTTATTCTTCATTATTAAGGTAGAGTGTTCCTATGAAAGGTTTAGAAAATGTCTATGTAGAAGGAAAGCAGTCAGCCGTCACTTCCAGATTCAGGGGTGACTATTAAATAGTTTAGTGGATTTCACTGTAGTCTTTCTGTCTCTATATACTTTTTGTTGTTATCTGTGTCATTTCTTCAGGGAAATAGCTAGAAACACAGGGTATATGCAATTATGAAGCCTCTTTTCTCCAGGGACAGTTTGTTCCTCCATAAAACACAGCCCCGACCTTTATGGCCAGTCACTATCTGGGCTCCTGTATTAAACAGAAAAATCACCCCACATCACACCCCAGGCACCTTCCTTCACAGCTACCCCACACCCCAACTTAACAGTACCGCTGCCTACCTTCTGTTACTACTCTCCCCTTTCTAAATAGGAGCCTCTTAGATAATACAAGACACAATCAAATAAATATTTTCCATGTTACTTCAAACACTGCACATTGGGGACTGGAGCTTGGGTGTTCCACCTCAGAGCCAGCTCTATGACCAGCTCAGTTCTTCTAGCCCTGACTCCTTCCAGACCATCTCCTGTACTTCAAAGTGCAGCCTTCTTTGATAATAAAACCCTGGCTGAAAAGTGCTTCCACTGTCCCTTTAATTATTCTCATTATGCTTTTACCCACAAGCGTGGGAAATGAGAATAACATCCACCTGCCTGCTCCTTAGCTCAGGAATTTCTCCAGGCCTGGTTCACCACAGTCCCAGTGAAGCTCCTCCCTTGTCAGCTGGCCACCGATGGTCTCCTATGCTGGTTTCCTGTCTTCCCTGTCTTGCACACTTCTGTTCAGAACATCAACTTGGTTTCCCACCAAACCAGCTCCGACCTAGAAGTCCTACAGGGCATGAGCACGGGTACTGTCCTTTGTCTCTTGACTCTACAAGTGTGGCCAGGAGGCTCCATGCCCTCTGCCCAGTCTAGGCTTGTGGACATCACTCCTGCGAGTCCTTGCTTGTCCCAGGAGAAAGAACCACATGGCCCAGGACTCTGAGTAAGGCCCCCTACAAGTCTGATTTCAGGACAATGCCATAGAAGAAATAGTGGGTCTCATTCTTCTGAACATTTAGACCTGAACATAAGTATACAGAAATTGTGAAAATCTCAATATCTTCCAAGATGGTGTCAGCAAAGAACTGAATATGTGATGTGTGGTCATTCAATTCCCAGTAGCTTATCTCTGCTACATCTGTTCCTTTTCTGGAATAACTCATTGTTGGCTCAATCATTTGAATCACTCAACTGATTGTGTGTACCACAAGGACTCCACGCAAAGTGAGTCTCTCCTTGTCTCATGACTAAAGCACTTAGGATTTCCCTTCCCTGCTGCGTGACCAACAATACACCTTCCTAGGGTGCAGGCAGCAAGAGTAATGGTTGCTGCAGTTTAACCTGCGTCATAAAGTCTGTGTTTCTCACCACCTGAATGAATACACATTCCAAATACCCGTACTCTTTAACTTCTAAAAATGATCTTTTATTCACCCTCATTTTGTTTTGACTGAAAAGGTGAAAACATCTCCAGAATTACTATTCAACCAGCCACTGAAAAGTTTAGAGGTTTTGGTTACTGAACACACCTTGAAAGGTATGTGACCTCTGCTCAATTTTAATTCCATGTGTGATCAGTGTATCTAACTCATTACAATTATTAACCAGCAATAATTGTATGATTGTCAAACCTTCATTTATTCATTCAGTCAAAATACTGATTAAACACCTAGTGAAACATGTGATACAAAGATTATTATGACAAGTCCTTGCCTCCAAGGAGTCCAGCATCCCTTTGAGGAAAAAGCAAAAGAAAATTCAAGGAATATAAGTATTAAAAGGAGAGTAATACGGGAATGAAGGTGACCCTAAGCAGAGGGTGATGAGCTGGGGGGTGGAGGTGGGGGAGGGATATTATGGATGGGATAATCTCAAGGAAAAGAACACCTGATACTTGAAAAATGAAAAAGATTTAACTCGGCAAATAAGAAGGGTCATATACACATGAAAGAACGTGTGCTCAGCAGATGGCACATGTTTCAATATGACTGGAATGCGGCTGCCTATTTGTCGATCTCTGGGATCGAGCACATGGGACGCGGAAAGAACTGAGCTTGACACAAAGCTTGTGTAGGGGACTGAGCTCTCACGCACCAGCGCCAAACTTTATCTGCAGTGAACTTTTATACATTCTTGAGCACAGAATACCTAAGGCCAGCTATTTTTACTAGTATTCCCTGTTCCCAATATCTGAGGTTTCCGGGTGGTCTAAGGCCAGATGTCCCGTCATTCTCAAGGTCTCTATCCTATCCAATCAGCTCACCCGAGGCGCGTAGGAATACAATAATGAAGGAGAAAGGAAGACAGGGCCCCACTCAGAGTGCGTTCTGTTTCCTGGTTCGAGTCACTTGGCCTGGGGGTCTGTCTTTAGACCCAGACCACTCGAGGTTCTCAGCATTTGGGCCATAGTGCTGTGCCAAGGGCACAGACGCCTTCGAGCTAAACGCCATGTCCTTCCACACCTATGGAAGAGGCAGGCAAGGACCAGGTGGTTAAGGCACTGTTCACAACCCTGCTAGGGAGATTGGATTTCATCCTCAAGTCATGAAAATATCTTTATAAGGAAGGGACTTGATGTCTTGCCAGCTTGCCTCACCACCTCACTGCTGCCTTTTAAATGCAAATGATTCTCCCACAGGCCACAATGTACAACACCTGCTATGGACAGCACCTGCATCAGGTGATTGTCTACCACTGCTTACCTGTTTGTTGCTCTCCCTTTATTCTTTCTTGCCTCTCAATACCCTAAATCTATTCTCAGCTCCTGCGTTACTGCTTCTGGCCACGTTGTTAGTTATCCCTTGGAGTTTCCTTTCTTCATTGCTGCTTGACTCTTAACTCTGGTCAAGACCTTAGTTTCAGGTTACAGACAGTCTCTACCACCTCTATAGCAGACCTCTTTGCTTCACTATTCATTTCAACTAGAGTCCTACTTGCTGTAAGTTTCTCAGGTGGCTGTGGGATGTGTTAAGAGTTTCTTGGCATGAATGGAATTTGTAGTATCTCACATATAAAACCTACACAGGATGACTAGTGATCTAACTATAAAAAAGGAAATCCCAATTTTTAGCTACGTCCCTGGTGTTGGTTAGTGCTCTGACCTTCCTTAACCTCAATGGTCACCTGAATTCCCATTTTGTTGAAGAAAACAATGGAGACCTATACAAATTTTCTCACTGGAGTGGACCTATAGACTAAGAAGTCCAATTTTCTACTTTCGTCTGTATATCAGGGGCTTCTAGCTCTTTTAAAGTATCTTTGGCTCATCTTTATTCTTGCTTCACCCAAGGACAAAACTTGGAAAAAAATCTAGATGTGCAGTCCATCTCCATGGTTAAATTCCTTCTGCCCATTATTTTCCCCTCCATTCTAGCCTCTCCCAACAAAACTGCCTATCCTAAAATAGCAGTTACAGAGAGTGACGTTATGTAAAAGTTAAAACATGATTATAAGTGAAAAAACAATGCCAGATAGAAATTTTTTTTCTCATGAATAACAGAGAACAGTGGGGAAACAGAGGCCTTGGGTTCACAGAGGTTACGATGTATTCATTTGGGAAGGTTTTGCATATATCAAATGCAGATGATAGAGATTTCCCAAGAGTTTTGTGAAGATTAAACAAGGCAGATGTTTAAAGTACTTTATATAGCACTCAGTAAATGACTGCTAATCCTTTTATCATCTCCATCCCTACTATTACTATTACTGCCACAACTAATGAAATATGGCACTGACATCAATGACCCAGCTTTTAGATGCATGACTTATGATCTTGCAGGAAGTAAGAAATATTCTATTTGAAATTACAGTTCATTTTAGACCAGGTATATTACTTATATATCAAGAGTGAAGGCCAAATGAAAGATGAGATTCGCACTATTCCAGTAGTCAAAGGGGACAGGTCTTTACTAGTTGTGTCTCTGGAAGGTCAATGTAGGAAAAAATGTTTTAACTATTGAGTGCTGGCAAAGAAAGAACTGACTCCCCAAGCCAGCTCTCACTGGCCTCTAAGCCTCACTCCAAAAGAGAAAGAAAACAAATCCAGGTGCCACTCCTGGAAACTATACGCCCTCAGATTCTGGCAGTTACAGCAAAAGCGCTTGTAATTTCCTGCCAGAAAGAAGACAGTGCAAAAATTCTGCATCTACTTAAAAGTGATTGAAATTCTGGAGGTTTTGGAAACCCTAGCTGCATTTTGATTACTGGCATTCTGAGAAATACAGGGGCTGTGAGATTCCAAAGGTGCATTTATTTCTTGGAGTATTCTTATTTAGTATATGCAATTGAGCACCTTCTCTTTAAGTTATTTAACGTGACAATTACTATTGGAAAATCTCAACTATGTATTGAACTGAGTACACCTCAGAAATAAAAATTTATGGGTACATAAAATAAAAAAGTAAAGTTTATAAATGTTTTGTAATGATTTCAGTAAGTAAACAATTTCTTACACACGCTTCACCTACACCCACTGGAAATAGACATCATACCACAAAAGGCATTCTTATACCATCTCACGGGGACAGAAAAGATACACTTTACCTCCTTGAAGGAACAGAGCCAAAAATGGTTATAAAACATACTCAGGACCATATAACAAATTAGTGTTTGATCAACAAATAAAATTCAGATTTACCTTGCATTGAAAAACCTATTCATCTATTCTAGGATACTAGCAATGGGATGGTAATAGGGAAGGGAAAAAAAACCCTCTTCCATGTTCCTAGAAAGAAAATCTTTGTTTTCCTAAGTCAAAATAATGACATAATGTCATGAATCTAAACAGACTTTTATAAATTGATTCTAATTTTGCTGCAAGATGAAAGCATATGAATTCAAGCAAATGTGAACACAGGTGTATTATTACTTTTAGACATGCCTTATGATCACATAGTTGGTAAATTTAAAGTGCCTAACATCCTCCATGTGATATTTTAGCATCTTCTGTTTTAATTAATAGCTCCCATAGAGCAATTAAAACAAGAAATTTTCTTATTTACTTTATTAATAACTTTCCTCGGTTTAAAATCCTCTCTGTTTGGAACCGTTTATGATCTACCATGCAGAGATTCTCAAGGGCATACTAAGATGTCCATCAAAAAAATTGAAATAAACCAGAAAAATAGCTTCAAATAAGCACCAGCAAACAGCAAGATAAAGGAGAGTAAAATTATCAGCGTCTCCCATAAGGCTGAAATTAATTTATTTTATTTGTCTGTTTTTTCTTAGCAATTTCTCTAATTTGAATATAAAGTCAGAAAATAACTACCTTACTACCATAAAAACTTGTTTGATAGGGACGAGGAGCAGTGTTTGTAGGAAAGAAGAAGTCAGAAAAATCTCTCACATCCTGATAATACCCAGATTATATTAAATGCAAAGAGGATTATTTAAACAATGTCTGTGGTTAAGATCAGACACAAAGTGTTTTCACATACTTTGGCTAAATAATCTAGATTAAATGATTCCTGATATTGATGTGACATTTTATTAGAGCACCTGTCTTTACGGAATTACATGAAATCTTCACATTTCAAAAGTACAAAACGTCACATTCATACTACAAAGTCTTCTAATGAAAATCATGTCTGTAGCATAAGATTATTTCTAAAACTTCTTTTACAAGTAAATAAATGTGTTTATCCTTCATTTTGTTCAACATAACTGAATGAATATATTAATATTAAAATGATATAACTGGAAAAAAATTCAAGATCAGCAGCCCTGCAGGTTACAATTGGAGGATACCTGGACAAATATGTATCAGTGACCTTTACCAAGAACTCTCCTTTCATGGTTTAGCCAGGAAAAAAAAAAAGCAAGCTAAATGCACTGATTAAACAAAGAGGAATTTCAGTTCTGATCACATCAATAGATTGATTTCCACTTTAAATAGAAACCGTTCTTTATCCACCTGCAACCAAGAGCACGAGCTTCAGCTTTTCAAGCTTACCTTCCTCTGGAGCTACTGACTTCCTGTGTCGGCACTTCCAAATCTTGGGAACAGAGATTGCCTGTCCATGTCTGGAGTTGTAGTGATAATATGCACCCATAGTGCTGAAAGGTGGGGAGCCTGAAGCAAACATGATGGATTCTCAGGACAGCTCGAGAAGAAGGAACACATAGAGGATAGACGTCCCCTGCTCCATCGGAGCAACTGGTACAGTGCCACAGGAAAGAGGCTCCGCAGAGCAGGATGAGTCAACCTTCTGTGTAAATAGTGGGCCAGACAGGTTTCACCACTATACAGTCATCTTAATGACAAAACTTATAAAAACAACAACAACGATATTCTTGAAGAGCTTCCTTTTACTTCCTTCCTCATTCAGGGAAAGAAGTGACTGCTATTTTTTTTAAAGAGTTTTTCAGCTAAACACAGAAACTTAATTAACATCTTTATCTTTCATTTTGTGAATCACCTCTCAACACTAAATCCTCCTATTCTAAAAATGAATGATTCTACTATTTTAGTCTTCAAAATGTGTGAGGGATTTTATTTTCAGATTTTGAAAGCCAACCTCTTTCCTCCTCCCATAAAATGATCCCCATTGCTACATTTAGTCTTGGATGTAAACTTGAACTATGAAAAAAAAATCACTGTATAATTATCTTAATGAGACCATGTTTACATTGTGTCTTTTATCTAAAGAGCTCAAAGCATTTTGCTACCATGATCTTATTAAGCTCCGCAACACCCCACTCAGGAATGCCATGGTAAGGATTATTATTATCAATTTTAACAGGTGGGGAAATGGAGAGATTAGCAATTAAATGACTGCATTTGAAGTTACTGTGTTAGCTGAAGGCACAGTTTGATTTAGGACTCTGACCTGATATACCCGACTGACCAAGGGCGAGCTTCATGTTGAAATAGAAATTAGCTTTCACTACTCAGAATCTATTCTTTTGTCCAAAGGTTTTAAAGCACATAGAAAAAAGGGAAATCAAAGTTATGTTATGTCTGTAGATTATGGCACATATGCTAATGATAGCAGATGTCAGCCCTAGTCCCTGTACTCCCTGCCTTATGCTTCCCAAGGGCCACTACCACTCTTGTCCATCAGTGGATCTGGCCATAGGCAGTACTCACACAGTCTGTACAGAATGGTTAGCAAGGGAACTTTTTTCCATGCACTGGGAGGAAAAGATTTGCAAAGCTGGTCATTCTGTACATGTTCATTGCAAGGAATTAAAAAATTATGAAAATAGGTCCTCCCTGGTGGCGCAAAGAGTTAAGTCTCAGCACTATGAAGCTATTGGCAGCCACTGCATCACCAATTCAATCCTCAGCCAGGGAGCTGACCCACATGGTGCAGCAGATCTCTCCTGCCTCACCTGCTGCTCCCCTCAGCAGTGTACTTCAGTCAATCCACCTGTTCTGCTCCCCACTCTGTCTCTGGTGAATCCTCTCACCACCACCAACCATGTGCACCTCTGGCCTATAACTCAGCTTTTGTATGCATAAATAAATAAAATAAATCTTTAAATAAATAAAAATAAATAAAAAATTGTGAAACTGTACAATATCAAAGTGAAAAAATTTCATGTTGCCTCTCCTAGAACTGCCATTGTTATATGTGGGGTTGTATGAATACACACACGTGGTGATGACAGGCATAAATGTCCTGTAGCTTTCAGGGTTGCCTTTTCACTTTCTAATATTCTTTGGTCATCACTTTTTGTCAGTTCATATATATCTACACCATTCCTATAAGTTACCATATACCTATCTTTACGGATATGTGTACAGGCATATACAAAAATTAATTTTACCCAGTCCCCTTTTATTGAACATTTGGAGACTTTCTTTGTCTCTCTTCTTAACAGCAAAATAAAAAAAAATCCTTATGTGTTTAATCTGATGTGTTTTTAAAATACTTATTTTGGATCTGTTAGAGAGGGAGGAGCATAGAACAAGCACCGTTTTCCCTGCCCCACTTGCATGTGGCTGCCTTGGACTACAAGTCTCAATGTGCCATGAACTGGACTTCCTGAGCATGGGAGTTACTGGGAAGGAACAGTGCTGAGTGGCCAGGAGGACCTATATAACATGGTGCAGATGGGCTCATCTTTCTCTCTTGCTTTTGCAGCCTACTTGCCACCCTGGTATTGCTGGGAAGGAGACCTACTGAAGACATGTAAAGGAGAGACATGTAGAAATCTTGGAATAGATACTTGGAAGAGACACATGGGTGAGAGACATGTAGGGAGATTGCTCCTAATCTTCAGCAGAGACAATGGCAGTTGCTCTCTTGATGCAGCATATTTTCTCTCTTTTCTGTCCTAGCTAACTGGGACCCACCTAACCCCTATTTTTGTGGTTCCTAAGGTACTTTATTTAGACTTGTGGCAAACTTTTGCACTGGGTCTATTTGGGCACTTGTTCACAAGGAGATGGATAAATTGGGGAGTTAGAGAATTATTGAGAAACTATTATTAAGAATATCCTCTCTCTTCTCTCTCTATGCACACTAATTCTATTAAAAATCTGTCATACTAAGAGTATGCTTCCTTTGTATTATCCTCCTTTTAGATCGTGCACCTCTTAACAGTTTGGGATTGCCTGGATGCCTCTCAGTCACATGCTAACAGACCTGTTTTCCATTTTTTAAGTGACTCAGGAATCTTGCTCATGAAAATATACCTGTGGCTCTATTACTGAGCATCTTTTTGCATATAAGCCTACAGCTTCATATAAAAAAACAGTTCCCCTCTTTCTTCCCATCACTTCCTGGCAGGGGGTTTGGCTTTATCTGAAGGCTACTACCCTGTCTTTATTCAGATGGCCAAAAATGTTAAGAGGAAAACAGGTGGAGGGATGGTTAAATGATGTTGTAAGAAAACAATATGTACAATCACCAATCTATAACTCACAGTCCACTTTCACAAATTTCATTCAACCGAAAGATCAAATCCTTGCCTTTAGCCAGTAGACAGTATGGTTCCTGTGTTTTGGAACAAAAAGTGATGGACAAATAGAGTTCAGAGGATATGCTAAGTCTGAGTTTTAGTTCATAGTGACTGATTACTCTGTAGCTCTGCTCCCTCAGACACCACATCACCCCTGTGATGTGGTGTCCTTTATTTTCAATTCATTGTGTGTGTGGACTATCTAAAAATTGAGAAACCAATGGAAGTGCCTTATCCCCTCATTTCCAGTAGGCTTTGTCCCAGTATCACATTTCCACATGGCTATCGTGTGTCCACTATCTTACCTCCCAATAAAATTGACAGGTATTATTTTTTGATTTTAAGAACTGAAGAAGGGGGAGGAAGCAGTAGTCTTAGAGCCACAACAAAAATCTAGACCTTAACTAGGTCTTCATCATTGTTTTTCCAATTAATTTATTCATATGTTCACTTACTAACTATGTACCACAACAAACAATGCGAATAAGACACAGTCTCTGCTTTTACAGAGCTGACAGTACACTTAGGGCAACAAAGAAAGTAGGCAATTAAAGAATAACACCCTATAAGAGCAGGAAAGGGTTCCTGGAAACTGTTACAGCTATCTACACAGAAAAACAAACAAAACTGTCTTGCCAGTAGAATGAAGTGCAATGTTCTCGGTTATGTGAATCTAAAAAGGGTTTTGAAAACCTTTACTCTCCCTCAACAAAGAAGTGGATAAGTTATAGAGCCTTATTTATTCTTGTCATATTCCAATTCTATTTGTTTCTACCCCTTCTTAAAATAATGTTTTATTTTCTAAGTTCAACCAACCAAGTTATTGTACTCTTCAAAAAGAATTTTTAATCCAATTATTTATTAACTCTATGTTCCGGAAAAGCACATGTTGTAGTGTAAATGTAAGGCAGTTCAGAATAAGTCTTTCTTTATATTGGTTTAAGACACTGCACATTCGGCTCACTCTTTAAATGCTTATGCCACAGTAAATTTCATGCATGCCTCCTAGGCATCCTGAGTATATAAAACATAATAGGATAAACAAGAAGGGCAGTATCCTGACATCATCTTCCAAATAGTTCCACTTGACAATCCAACAATGTTTGAATCTAATGGCCACTGACAACATGTATAATGTGAGAAAGAGAAACCTTAATGTTTGTGTCAAATCTATGAATGCTGAATTCACCCATGCTGGTCCAACCTACTACAAGTCTCCTCCTCCAGAGAGTTAAGAATGCCGGTTTGTTCCAATTAGTGCCACTATCTTGCTACAAAATCTAACTATTTAAACTCTCCATGTGTAGGGATAGTATGAGAGTGAGCTATTTAATGGGATATGTGCTTTAATAATGATTTAGGTTTCCAAGAAAGCTATGTACCTTTTATGACTGCTCACTCCAATATCAACAGATTGATGTTGGCTTCCATTTGGTCTTTTGGGTCCCCTGAGTAGAGTTAAATCAGTGAGAATTCTTCAATAACTCTGCATCTGATGCAAATCCAGCTATACTGACTTAAGCAAAATACACTATATTAGCTGAGATAACCAAAAGGCAGGGTGATAGACATGGCTGGATCTGAGTGCTCAAATGATCTATGGGATGTCTTTGCATCTTTTGCTTCTGCTTTCCTTTCCTAGAGTCAAGATGGTCATTACAACAAAAACTAGCAAGCAACCATAAATGAGAGACACTCAGCGCGGGGCGGGGAGGATAAGGGTTCAAAACGGGGGAGAAAAGAGCACAAGGGATTATGGTGACAGTTCACGGGTGAATTGGTTGTGGGTAACCCACAGGGAATACACAATAACGTAAAAGATATTAAAATATATATATATATATATATATATATATATATATTTAAAAAGATGGTCATTACAGCCTCAGAATTATACCCTTCTAATTCAGTAACCATGGTTACTAAGAAAGTATCCCAGCTGTTCTAGCAAAAGATACAGGAATCACTCTCCTAGAATAACTAGGAAAATGTGCCCATCCCTGAACCCATCACAGCAGCTCAGTGATGTGAAATCTATTGCCCAGTTCTGGTCACCCATACAAGTAACTAATCAGGCCCAACCCTGTTTAGCTTCCAAGATCAGATGAGACTGGGCACTTCAGGGCAGTATGGCCATAGACTGCCCAGTCTTGGATGGCATGACCATTTCTTGTTCCAGGATATCAGTCTCATCCTTGCAAAATGAGATAGAGGTGGCTCTTCAAAAACAAACAAACAAACAAACAAACAAACAAACAAAAAAACCCAATAGGGAACTATGACCAGATGAAGAGGTAAAGGATGTTATGTGGGAGGAAATCTTCGACACACACTTTAAAAGAGTTCTGATACATAGAAATTAAATGGTCAGCTACATGTTACACTATTATAGCTTTCTCTGTTCACTTCTGACCAAGGCTCCTCTGTACAGTTCACCCATGTTGCTTCTTCATCAGTAATGCTTTCCATAACCCTACTACTTGCAGAAGGCAGTTGCAGTGACCTTCTGGAATTACTTTCTGAGACAGAGGAGGGATTTCCTTACAGCTCCTGAGCGATACTAATTTTAGGCAGGGTTGAGAATCACTGGAATAGAAAAACACTCAATCTTCACCGTCAACACATACAAATATTGCTTACATCTTACAGTATCTGGTTTGGCTAGGAGAATAATCTGTGTTCTTCTAAAAGAGAAATCTGAGATGGTTGCTTTCATTTTCAGAAAGTGATCTATGAAGTCTGGAGAGAGGAGTAATATCATAAATCAGGCACTAGACTTAACAACACTCTTTTGCCCCCTCACTATGTACAAGATCCAGATTAATACTAAATGGGGGGAAAGCCCTAAGGGGGTCTTAACTTTTAATTTTTAGAATTTTTGTTTATTTAGGAGGAGAAACAAATCATGGAGCTTTGCTCGGCACAAAGGCAACTATACGCTATGCCACCCTCATCTACTAAGAGTCTGATTTCTGAGAAATCAGAAGCAATTTAATGAGGCTACATCTCTGAAAAGACCAAACACTTTCTCTCACCCACTTCTACCCAATCATAGAATTTTGAGACCATAAAAGGGACTGAGTTTCTCTGTATCACCCTTCTTTCTAAAATAGCATAATACCACATAATAAATTATTGGCCTCTAAAAAGGCCTCATGACAGAGTAGAAGGTGGACCTTGAATTCCTGATCAAATTATTAGTTGTGGGCACTCAGCTTAAGAAAATTAACCCCTTTATGCCTAATTTATATCATCCATCCATAAAATGAAGGTAATAATTTTTCTCAAGGACTCTTAAAGGGTTTAGAGATAATACATAGAAAGCATAGTAAGCTGTCAATATATGTTAGCTAGTATGATTAGGGAAAAATAAATTTAAAAGCCAGTCTTGAAGATTAAGTTCTAATTGAAAAAAGTTAGACTTTTCCCGGATTATAAATACCAAGACCGGGATAATATATGTATATAATTATTTAAAGGAAATCCTAATGAGGTTAGTAAGCTTGGTGTTCAAACAAATGATTCTTGAATTTGGATATTTAAATTGGAATTTAAAAAATTAAGAATAAGATTTATTACATTGCCAAGGTTTATCCAAGGCAATTTCCATAAAAGCTTCCTACAGTTTTAATGACTGAGACTTACTTATCTTCATGTGAGTTTATCAAGGAAGCATTTCATTAATATTAAAAGTCTAATTTCTTAAATGCAATTGACTGGCTATTTATAGCACATTTAAAAATGCCAAATATTTTTTTAAAATCCATCTCTTTTTTAATAATTCATAGTTAAAGGTTCTTCTTTGCATTAAGTCACTAAGCCAGGACAGTGACTTCTAAGGACCTATTTATGAGATGATGATAATAACACCAACCTCACAGCTTTGAAATCCAGATAAGATAACATAGACTTGAAACCCACATGAGATTACATAAATGAAAGGGCTTTGCAAATGATAACACATGTGTAAATGCTGCTCTTCTGCAGCTATGGCTACCCCAGCTGCTGATGGAAAGGAGTTAATCCCTCATCATGAAGAGTGGCCATACTTATTAGAGAGACAGTGAATATGTAACTAAGCATCACGGGAAGAGACACCACTCTGTTCTCAATTTCAAGAGAGAAAGAGATGGATCGAGGAAGTCACATCATGAAGGCAGCAAAACACCTGGCCCCCCACTGAGAGGTGAGAGCTGAACAGAGAGGCAGCAGGAGAGAGCCCCATGGGCCTGGCACAGCACCCTGGAGAACACAGAAACAATGCTGAGGTGCAGAGTTCGTGGAGGGGAGGAGAGTATGAGATTAAGCTAGAAAGGAAAAGTGGGTACAGAGGGTAGGAAATCAATGCCAATAGTGGTCAACATTTTTTCAAGACAGACCAACATCTGCAGCTATTCTTATAATCTGCTGAGTATTTATATTACTTATCTCCAATGCTATCTATGTCAACCTTCAAAACTCATTGAAAATAGATACATGAAAAAATGCTCAACTTCACTTATAATCAAGGAAATGCAAATCAAAACCACTATGAGATACCACCTCACACCTGAGAGGATGGCACACATTAAAAATACAGGCAACAACAAATGCTGGAAAGGATGTGGAGAAAAAGGAACTCTTCTACACTGCTGGTGGGAATGTGAACTGGTCCAGCCACTATG
>PVIJ01009093.1:0-69172 GCA_004024925.1 Scalopus aquaticus | reverse complement strand
TCCTGGAGTATGTTCCGTGCGCACTTGAGAAAAATGTGTATTCAATTTTTCGGGGGTGAAGTGATCGATAGATATCTGTTAATCCCATGTGGTCTAGGTCCTTATTTAGAGCTTTAATGTCCTTGGTTACTTTTTGTCTTCTTGATCTGTCCAGTAGAGAAAGTGGGGTGTTGAAGTCTCCTACTATGTATGTATTTTCCTTAATATCTGTTTTCAGGGATGATAATAATTGTCTGATATATTTTGGTGCTCCTTCATTTGGGGAGTATATGTTGATGATTGTTATATCCTCCTGTTTTATTGTCCCCTTTATCATGATGTAGTGACCAGCTCTGTCTCTTTTTACCTTTTTAAGATTGAAGTCTATTTTATCTGATATAAGTATAGCTGTTCCTGCCTTCTTTCTTGGTCCATTTGCTTGTAGGATTGTTTTCCATCCTTTAACTATTAATCTCTGTTTATCTTCCGCAATTAAGTGTGTTTCTTGTAAACAGCAGAAGGTTGGGTTCTGTTTTTTGATCCATTGCTATGGTGTGTCTTTTAATTGGTGTGTTTAGTCCATTTACATTTAGAGTTAATATTGATATACTGTCATCCATATTTGACTTATTTATTTTATTTTATTATTATTATTTTTTATCTTTTTGTGGTTCTAGTCCTTACCTACTACCGTATTTCCTGGTCTTTCCTCTGTTGGTTTTGTCTTCATGGTTTCTTGTAGTAAGTTTTGGAGTGGGGGTTTGGTAGCGATGAATTTCTGTAGTTTCTGTTTGTCAGAGAAGGTCCATGTTCTTTCTTCATAGAGGAAGGAGAGCTTTGCAGGGTAGAGTATTTTTGGTTGACATTTGTTGGCATGTAGTAATATGTGCCATTCTTACTGGTGTAAAGTGATATCTCCTTGTGGTTTTGATTTGCATTTCCCTGATTATGAGGGACGTTGAATATTTTTTCATATACCTGTTGGCCATTTGCATTTCTTCTTTGGAGAAGTGTCTTTTAAGTTGTTCTGCCCATTTTTGGACTGGTTTTTGCTTTGTTTTTGTTGAGTCTTGTGAGTTCTTTATATATCTTTGTGATCTGTCCTTTGTCAGTTGTATGGAGTGCAAAAATTTTTTCCCAATTAGCAGGGTGTCTCTTTGTTTTTGTTAAAGTTTCTTTTGCTGTACAGAAGCTTTTTAGTTTGATATAATGCCAGCTGTTTATCTTTTCCTTCACTTTCTTTGCTTTGGGGATGAGTCATTGAAGATGTTACTGAGATGGATGTCATGTAGTGTTTTACCTGTATTTCCTTCTATATATTTTATGGTTTCAGGGTCTTATGTTCAGTTATTTTCTCCATTTGAGTTGATTTTTGTGCATGGTGTGAGGTAGTAGTTGAGTTTCTTTTTCTTTTTTTTTTTTTTTTTTGCTAATATGGTCCAGTTTCCCCAGCACCATTTGTTGAACAAACTGTTCTTGTTCCATTTTATAGTCTTTGTTCCTTTGTCAAAGATTAATTGTCCATATATGGTTGGCTTTATTTATAGGCTTTCTGTTTGATTCCATTGGTCTGTGTGTGTTTTTGTTCCAGTACCATACTGTTTTAATTATTATGACTTTTAGTATAGTCTGAAGTGTGGGAGGTGATACCTCCATTCTATTTTGATTAGTCAGGAGAGTTTTGGCTACTTGAGGTTTTTTTATGGTTCTGTATGCATTTCATCAATATTTGTTGTATTTCTTTGAAGAATGTCATTGAGATTTTTATTGGAATAGCATTGAATCTGAAAATTGCTTTTGGTAGGATGGCCATTTTGATAATGTTAATTCTTCCAATCCATGAGCAAGAGATGTCTTTCAACTTCTTGGTGTCTTCTATTTCTTTTAACAATGTTTTGTAATTTTCTTTGTTTAGTTACTTTACCTCTACTTTACCTCTTTTGTTAGGCTTATTCCCAAGTATTTGATTTTTTTTTAGTCATAAAAGGGTTGGTTTTCTTGATTTCTTCTTCAGATTGATTGTTCATATACAGGAAGGCTGCTGATTTTTGTATGTTGATTTTGTATCCTGCTACTGTACAGAACTGGTTGATTGTTTTGATTAGTTCTTCATGAAGTTTTTAGGGTTCTTTATGTATATTATCATATTGTCTGCAAATAGTGATAGTTTTACTTCTTCTTTCCCTACTTGGATTCCTTGTATGTCTTTCTCTTCTCTTATTGCTGTGGCTAGGACTTCTAGTATTATATTGAAAAGCAGTGGCGAGAGTGCACATCCTTGTCTTGTTCCTAATCCTAAAGGAATGGCTTTCACCTTTTCACCACTGAGAATAATATTGGCTGTGGGTTTGTCATATATTTCGTTTTTATCATATTAAGGTATGATCCTTCTATCCCAAGGATTTCAAAGGCCTTCATCATAAAAGGATGTTGAACTTTGTTTAATGTGTTTTCAGCATCTATTGATATGATCATATGGTTTTTATTTTTCTTTTTGTTGATGTGTTGGATTACATTAATTGATTTTTGGATGTTGGACCATCCTTGTGCCCCCAGAATAAATCCCACTTGATCATGGTGTATTATTCTTTTGATGCATTATTGGATTCTGTTAGCGAGGATTTTATCATATTGAGGATTTTTGCATCCGTGTTCAATAGGGAATTGGCCTGTAGTTTTCTTTTTTTGTGTTGTCTTTGGTGTTGGTATAAGTGTAATGTTGGCTTTATAGAATGTATTTGGTAATATTCCTTCTCAATTTTTTGAAAGAGTTTGTGTAGTTTAGGCACTAGTTCATTTCTGAACATGTGGTAGAATTCATTTATAAAGCCATCTGGTCCTGGGCTTTTGTTTATGGGGAGTGTTTTGATTACTGATTCAATATCACTGCTTGTAATTGGTCTATGACTCTTTTTGCACTAAAATAGCAGAGATGAATAGTTGGCAATATAAACTATTATCTCACAAAGTAAAAAATATTTAATAACTGGTCCTTCACAGAATAATTTTACTGAACCCTGTATCATCAGTTGTTATTTTGTAGAATTACAATTTCTCCTTAGAAGTTTTATGAATAGATTTGTGTAATCAGTTAAAGATGGGTTATTGCATACCTTAAGAACTTGGTTTAAGATGACAGAAGTAGAATGGGGCTTTAGCAAATGCCTGAAGTATAACTTTATAAGTAAGTTGTTGATTTTTCTTTGGTGAAAGCTATAAATACTGGCTATATTCGTTAACTAGAATACTAAAGGAAGTAAAGATAGGACAAAAGAGAATACATTTGGGTTAGGCATTACTAGAAAATGAGGTAAATTGCTTTGGTTGATACCGCAGAGATACTGGAAATCTATATTCTCCTCCATCACAGTTTTTGAGTTTTTATTTAAAAAAATAGGTAAAACAGACATGCTGCTTGTACTACTGCAATAAATAGCTAATCCTTGTTATATTAAGCCTGTTAAAGTTGGCTTTCATCTTCCTTAACTTCATCATTAAGAAGATTTTAGACAACAGTGTTAACAGAGTCAGTCTCAACTCTTAAAGTTTGAATTCCAGTTAGTCTGCTTCTCCCCCGCCCAAGCCAATTATATCATCATTTTTTGAACCAATATACTAATGTCCATAGCTATAATTTGATAAACACATAGTAGAATTATGTAAGACTCCTAAAAACAATTTGTATGTGGTATGTTTCTTCTGGTGGTTGTTTTTGCACATAGATTCCTGATGATTAAAAATTTCAGCAAAGTGCCATAAAGAAGAATGGAGTGTTTTCTGACAGTGGTCTCCAAGTAGTACTTAGAGGCCAGGACATGGAAAAGGATTTAGGATTGTTAGAAATTCCCATATTCTCAGTGATTTTAGCACTCTGAGTGATCTGATTTTATATGGTAATGGTATTAATAGTGGATGTGGTGGTACTTGTAAACGAGAAACTGTATTGCTTATATTTTCAGATAGTTTTCACAATTATCTGTTGGATAATATTTCTCTTCATGTGGCATCACTAGGCAAATTTTGTATAACTATCCTATTTCTTAACCAATGTGATATACATGTTTACTGGTATCCTTTCTTGTAATTTAGTATTGCTTTTATTTGTAGAACCAGTTGTTCAGGTGTAGAAACAGAAGTTGTTTTCATTTCTAACTTGTTACTTCCTAAAGCTTTTTGAAAATATTCAACCACATGTTGCAGATAGTCTAAGCTACCATTGTCCCACTCTAGTTTACTTTTCTAAGTCCATATTCTACATACAAAAAAAAGAGGCTCAATTTACAATAGCTATTAAGTCTGTCCCATATTACTGTTTTAAACTTGCTTGCTATTTAACTTAGACACTCTTACTGATTAATATTTATTATTATTGCTATTTTGGTTTTTGTATCCAGTCTATCCTTTAAGGAAGAGGCTTCATGAATGTCCTTATATGGTAACTTTCCTATTCTTTTTGCCCACTCAGGTACATGTTAAAAATTGTGCACAGCTGGGTTGTTTTTTTTTTAAGATTTATTTATTTATACATAACAAGCTAGGGTGCAGGCCAGAGGTGTGGGGCGGCGAGAGGGTTCACCAGAGACAGAGTGGGGAGCAGAACAGGCAGATCAGAAATACACTGCTGAGGGGAGCAGCAGGCGAGGCAGGAGAGGTCTGCTGCACCATGTTGGATTCTCCCTGGCCGGGCGTCGAACTCGCGTCCGCGCTGCTGACAGCTCCACAGCTCCGCGTGCAACCGCTGCGCCACCAGGGAGTCCCCACAGCTGGGTTTTTTAAATCCTGTCTTTCTCATCCTGTTCTTTAACAGTTTTCCCTAGGTGAGGGTCTAGAAATTTAAGTGAATCCTTTGGGATAGATAGGGTAATATCTTACAAAATTTGAATTCTGAAAAAAAATTTCTGTTTTCCTGAGGATTAAGAAAACCCTCAAGTTTTCAACTCAGATACAGACCATGGTTTAATTCAACTCTTGTGATCCTCCTTTTGGTCTAGCATGGAAATATTGTGCAATGTGATTATTTCTTCCCTAAGAAAAAGGTGAGAAAGTGCAACTTAATTAGGAGGAGAAGTAGAAAGAGTATGAGTAAGAGTGGAGATTAAAAGTATAAAGAAAGATATTACTTGACTCTTGAGAAAATGTGAAGAAGCTACTGCTTCTTTCTCTTGAGAGATAGCCTTTTATCACTGACTTCATCCACATATTATCTAAAATTGACAAATGATGATAAAAGTAGTTAATATATATGTGTATATAGATACACACACACACACACACCTATATAGACTGAGATGTAAGATGAAATGCCTGTATATTGCAAAGAAAATATGACAGTTTCTGCCATGAGGGAGGTCACTCCAGTAGAAGCAGTAAAGAATGAAGGAATACAGGTGAATTGTACACTTTTCTACAGATATGCTCCTAGATCTTGTAAATACTTTATCATTTAGTATTTGAAATAATCCCTTCTCCATTTTGTAGATCGGGCAGTGAAGACTTTGAGAATTTAAATGGTTTTTATCAAGGTTTGCAAAAAGAATGTGAAGCCAGAATTTGAATCTGATCTAAGTCGTAGATGACTAACCGAAGAAGGCAAAATGAGACACAGAATTACAAAAGCAGAAAAGGGGCCATTGGTGTTTAATGTCATTGATGTTTCTTTAGCTCAGAAATATTTAAGGACAATTTCCTGAAGGTGGTAGCATTTGGACATGCACGTTGAGGATAAAATGGAAAGGAAGGCAAATGAATATTACAACTAGGATTGAATCCAATTCAGTGTGAAGTCAAAGCCTATTTTCTTTGCATTACACAAAACTAGAGTAATAAGAGCAAATGTGGGAAGCCAATGTGACTAAAAAGGGATTGTGTTACTTTGAGTTATAGAAAAAAAGCTCAAAAGGAAACTTATGACAAGATCATGAAGGGACTTTAAGTACAAATACAACAGTTTCTATGATATAGAAGAAATCATTTTAATACCATAATTACCTATTTAATATCTCTCCTTGGGAGCTCTAATCCCAGGACCAATATTTCAAAGGAACTGGTTGGTTGAATTGTAATGGAGTAACATGGAAGTAGGGCTAGGTGTGGGGCTATATAGCAAGAGAACTGGAAAATGATAGGATATCATTATCAATGTATTCTCTGATATGTTTATTTTTAGCCATTTTACAATATGCGACCCCTATCAGTGGCTGATAGTGTAAAAGCGGGAAATCAGATGATTCCAAAACTATCTGAATTTTTGGAACTTGCACGGAAGGAAAAAAAATTTGTGATATTTGATCTTAACGCCCCTCCAGCAAATCATCCTTTCAGAGGCACATTTGTTCGTGAAACAGTACAGGTGATCCTTGACTCTAAAATTGAGCAACATCTGGTACGTCTAACTCAGTATTTACGGTAGGGTTGGGATGTGGGTCACATGTCCTAGGAGCATAGTAGTTTGGTCTGATCTACCTTGCACATCTTCCCTCGGATCCTTAAGTAATTTTGCTCCCTATAGAAATTTTCCTTATACAGTTACATGTGGCAGTGACCCAGTTAAATTTCTTTCAGTGCAGAAAAATATTGAGGCTCTTTGCTATTTCAAACCAGATAAATTCAGCAGTCTGTTAAAAAAGAATGTGTGTAATGATTATTTGATGTGACCTACCTCATCACTAACATAGAGATATTAGAAAAGCTTCAGTGACTGTAAGATTCAGAGGATTTTGCTTCAATTAATAGTATCGAAATGATGTCTGATTCTTAATTGAGCAGAGATTTGTTCATTGTTTCTTAGAAGCAACCCTGCTTTTGGGCATTTCATTTCTCAAATTTTCAAATCTCAGTCATTTCAAATCTCAAATTTTCAGAATGAGTATTAAAGCAAATGCTATATGTCCTTTTGCAAATAGAGCTATTTCAACAGCTGAGTCATAATAGCATTCTTTATTGGCAGAAAATGACTCCTCTCAACGACTATTTTTAGGATCACTAGCCAGAGGATGTTTATGATTCCCACCTCTTAGCTACATATACCAATTGCTTATCTACTTTGGTTAATATGAAGCTATCGGCACACAGTGGGCCCTTGATACATGTTAACTGAGAAAATTCTGCTCTGGAGAACCCTGGTGAAAACTCCATTATAAGAGTTAACTAGACAGTATTATACCACATTGACTTTTCACCAAGGGCTAGAATCTTTCTCTACTGCCTATACACTGTAATCAGTGCTGAAATGGGGCTTTATCCATAATACACAGGGCTGTTTGCTCCTAAACAGCTGGATTATCCACTGAAGGACCTCTTGTTTCTCCGTACAGGTTTTTTGGTTACCAGGTTTGGATAGGACATATGTCAGGAACAAAGCTCCTGGTTTTCAGCAGGTGGGCCGATTCATCTCAGTTGAAGCCCTTGCGAGAGAAAAGATAAGAATAATAAATGTTGACTATAAGAGATTGTTCTATAATGGTTTGAGGTAAGTGCTTGACCACACCTCTTTTGCCATGTATTGCCTTACTTGTACAAAATCTGCATTCCAACTGAGCTATGTGGCTTCCCCTTTTATCTCAGGAGTTCTATATGTGGCTATTTTTTTTTTTTGGAATACTCTATTTCCCCCTTCCTATCCTTTCCTCTCTCTCTTGCACCATCCCTCTGTCAACAAACTTTTATCAAGTGTAGACTCCTTGGAACATAGTCTTCAGCCACTTCTATATTATGCTCTAATCTCTCACTGTTCAACTCATGCTTTTCTATCCTTGGTGTTTTTATTTTTTTTTTAATGTGGTCATAAAAAGTCAGCTGTTTACTTCCTCCTCTCACTACCAGATGGATTGCAGTACTTCAAACCAGATAGCCAGATTTCCTGTAAGCAAAATTAAGAACATAGCTAAATCTATATATAACTTAAAATAGCCAAGCATGAGAAGAAACTAAAATTACTACCCACCATATTTAAATATATAATTAGTTATAAATTTTCAGATTTAATAGTACCTGGGAATAAAATGATAACTTTGTGGAACTTGGCAATTACTCATCACTGCTTAATATAATCCATGTTCTCTTTCTCTTAGATTTAAAAGTAATTTTTTTCAGATGATTCTAAATGCTTCAGAGACAAATTTTTCCTTGGAGATATAGATGCAGATCTATAAATCTGTATGTCTCTAGAATCTCTTTGGACCTAATGAAAGTCCCCCTAAATAACCTTTCTGCATCTCAAGCCATAAACTAGGCTGATGGATGTACCTCTGTTCCTGATTCTGTTCTTCCTACTTCTCTGGCCATGGGTTTTTGATCATTTGTCTTTTTTCTTTCAGGATTGGAAAATTATGTATATTTTACCTCTCTTTCCCAGTCAGGATATTTCTCTTAGTCTAGTTGCCGCTCTATTTTGAGCATATTTCTCTGAATAGAAAATGGCTCTAGCATGATTTCTTTCTCTTTTACTCATAATTTAGATTGATCTAGTAGTTGGAAAACATTTGTAATAACTTCCATTTATTGAATCTTTATTATGCGTTGGTGCTTGTGTTTGGTAGCCACAGGCCCTGTTTCAGTCCTGACCTACCTACCTACCTGCCTATCTACACATATGACTGCACAACTTTCTAATCATCAGTTTTATCATTTGTAAATTAAGGATAACATTAAACTGATGGAATGATTAAAATATTTAATGAGATAATTCATACTATGCACTTAGAAAAATACTAGGCAAATGTAACAATGCCAAAAATGTTAGCTGTTGTTTTTATCCTCATCATACTTAAACTGTGTGCCCTGGAAATTATAATCATCCCTATTTTGCAAATAAGGAAATTTGCCTTTAAACAGGAAACGTTTAGTGAGGTTAGATAATTCACCAAATTAATACAGTTGGTCAATAGGGGACCAAACTGAGGTTTAAATATAGGTCACTTTTTGTTTGTTGCTTTATTTGTTTGTTTTTATTGAAGTACAATTGCTTTACATCCTTTCCAGTGTTTTGACAGTATAGGATTTCAGAGTCCAAATTTTTCCATCACCATGCCTTTAAAGCTAGT
This sequence comes from Scalopus aquaticus, assembly GCA_004024925.1. Classification (NCBI taxonomy): domain Eukaryota; kingdom Metazoa; phylum Chordata; class Mammalia; order Eulipotyphla; family Talpidae; genus Scalopus; species Scalopus aquaticus. The sequence continues at coordinate 60,152 of PVIJ01009093.1, read as the reverse complement.
TATTCCTTGGCCATAGTTAACATGGGCATAATTTCAACTTGTATCTGATTTCAGAGGGATCAATTCTGAGTCCTATTGTAAATTCAGCAGTTGAATTTAACTCAACAAATATTTGCAGTAGTATATGGACAGTATTCCATGTCAGTTTTAGATGAAAAGTCAATATAAGTAAGACATCACACTTTTTTTAGGGAAACCTGTTTTCTAGTAGGGAGAATAAGGGTTTTTCTCACATGGCTAGTCATTATAAATTCATGCACCAGGCATTATTCCAAAATACTTCCTTTAAGGACCACTTAAAGAAATTAAGCAATTGTGGCTTACGTTATTTGTGTAATGTTTATGATTGGAATATTTGATTATGATCATATTTCCAATATGTTCTCTGTGATCAGTGCTCTCTTCCTGGTTCATCAGACCACTGTCACAAGACATTGTGACCATATTGTTTTGACTAAAGATGCCTTAAATTTATTATTTTAAGCAAAATAACAAGAATATAGAGATGCCTTCTGTCTTATTCCTGATACTGAAAATTTTTTAGTTTTTAATTCTAGTTTTTTATTTTATTTTCACTGTGTTTCTTGGACAGTCTTCCTAGGGGCTTATGGATTGTATTTGGACTTTTTGTGAACTTTATTGTATGTTTACTTTACTATTTCATTGATTTCTGCTTTTTGTTATTTTCTTCCTTCTTCTTAACTTCAGGGCTAATGAACTCTTTCATTAGCTTAATTAGGTTGGTTGATTTTAGAGCTTCTTTTCTAATATAAACACGTAATACTATACATTTTTCAGTAAGTATTGCTTTAATTAAACTCAGTATTTTTTATTTTTTTATTTCATTATTGTCCAACTTAAAATGTCCAATTTCCTTTATTTTCCATGTGACTCAGATTATTTTGAAATGTATAACTAACTTTTATTAAAAATTTGAAAAATTTTTAGCTTCCTTAGTGTTAATTGACTTTAATTTAAATTCACAGTGACCAAAAAATAGCTTATGTGACCTTTCCCAGGCACCCATGCCTCATAAATCCATATAATGCCTCATAATTTATAAAATTGTTAATAAATACTTAACTAGGAAAATTCTTTCAAGAAAAAAAATATATTTACCAAAGATTATCATGTTGACAAGAACATTAGATTAAGTCTCCTCCCTTCTTTCTTTTGGGAGCACCTTCCCCAGTCAAAGAGGAATGAATGACTCCTTATGCCTCATCTGCAATTACCAAAAAGGAGGTGTTACTGTCTTCAGCTGTGATTGTTGATTTGTGTATTTCTCTATAGTTATGTGTTTATTGTTGGTGTTTTTCTCCCTATGTTTTGACACTCTTATTAGGTGTATATGCATTTAGAATTGTTAGGTATTCTTGGTGCAGTTACCTTTTCATTATGAGTTGTCCATTGTCTCTGGTAATAATTTTTGTCTAAAGGTTATTTTTCTTTGCATTTAAAATAATTGCTGCTAAGCATGGGCTTTGCCATTTTATTATTACTCTCATTTCTTTAAAAATTTGTGATGTAGTTTGTGTCCTTTGTTATTGTGTTATTTCTGTGCGCCTTATGGTTATTTTGTCCCCTATTTCCTGCTTTACTTTCTTTTGGGTTTAGTTAATTTTTTGTAGTAAAGAATTTAAGTTCTCATCTCTTTTCCTTTTATGTCTATTCTATACCTGTTTTCTTTGTGGTTACCTTGAAAATTACACTTAATATCCTACTGTATCAGCCTTTTAAATAAAGTAGGAAAAAAAGGACAGTTATAGGCCATTGTTACAATAATACTAGCTTTTATAATTGCCCATGTACTTACTTTCATTGAGCTCTTTATTTCTCCATACAGCTTTGAGTTAATGTCTAGTGTTTGCGGGTTTTTTTGTTTTACTTTGCAGGGCTCCTGTGAGCTTTTCTTTCAGGGTAGGTCTATTCGCCATGAACTTCCTCAGCTTTGGCTTACTGGGGATGTCTTCATTTCCTTCTCACTTTTGGAGGACAGTTTTGTTGAATATAGGATCCTTGATTGGTAGTTTTTATTTCTTTTAACACTTTGAATATGTGAGCCCCTACTCAATGCTTGTAAAAATTCTTTATATATGACCTGTAAATGTTCACCAAATTCATTTTGTCATTCCTTCAATTACTATTTATGAAGGCATTTATTATGCCAGGTACTGGATATACAGAGATAAATAAGACATAGTTTTTACTTTTAATTTGCTTACAGTCAAATTAAGTAAAGAAAATTGATAAGAAAGCAGATAGAGGTTGGAAGTGCCCTGATGGAAGTAAGCCTAATTGCCATAGGATAGTGTGCTGAAGCTAGCTCATATCTGCTTGTTAGAGTCAGTTATTAAAAATATTCAGAAATTTTGCAAACCTATTTTACCAATGGTAATCTGAAATTGGCTGTGGTACAGGTGTTTGTACCATGGACATTGACAAATGCCTGCAAATAGGCTTTCCTTTTTTTGTTACTTTTTTCACCTCATTCCCTCTCCTTATCTCTCTTCCTCTCTTTCCCTCTCTTTTACCGTATGGCATCCAGTTTACTGAAATACCACTCTTGGTACTAGAGCAGAGATGTTAAATCCATTCCATTATCAGATTGCAAATGAGCCCATTCTACATATCACAACGTAAGTTATTCCAGTACCAGCTAGTGTGGTGATGTAGGCAACAGCCTTTCACAAGCATGGTGGCTGTTCCTCTTTTATTAATTAATTAATTTATTTATTTTTAAAGATTTATTTATTTTTGCATACAAGCTGGGGTGCAGTCCAGAGGTGTGGGGCGGTGAGAAGGTTCGCCAGAGACAGAGTGGGGAGCAGAACAGGCAGATGGACTAAAATACACTGCTGAACGGAGCATTGGGCGAGGCAGGAGAGGTCTGCTGTGCCATGTGGGAATCTCCCCGGCATGGCATCAAACTCGTCGCAGCCACCTACAGCTCCACAGTGCTGCGCTCAACACGTTGCACCACCAGGGAGGCCCTGTTCCTCTTTTAAATGATGAAAATCAGATTAAAACTAAATCCCTTGTGGGTTTTCTTTTTGTTCCAGAGATTATAAAGCAGCTAACATAACCATCAACTTATACATCGTCAATGAGCCTTGGCTCTATTCATTGGCCTGGTGCTCCAGTATTCACTCAGTGACCACAGACAACATTCAGAATCTGAGACACATAAACCACCCTTACTACTTCATGGTAAGCTAGTTGTTCGGATTGTTGTTCTGTGTCTGGTATAATGGGAGCCTCTGTTCTTCACCCTACACCCTACACAACCCAATGTGCAGTCCCCTGGGCAGCTACTTAAAAGCAGAGACTTCTGTGATATTGGAGATGCAGCATTCTCCCTTCTCTCACCCAGATCTTTTTTATGATTTTCAGGGTGAAATTAATATTGTTTGAATAATTACAGTCTACCAAATCTTTACAGCATCCTTTTCATGAGTCATGTAATTTAACTCTCTGAGTTAGTCACTATTATTATTCAGATGAGGAAATTGAGCTATGAAGATGTTAAGATTCTTGCATGTGGTTGCGTGATACAAGATTCAGAATGAGGTCTGGCTCCAGAATTTTGTTAATTCAGCCACACTTTCCTAGAGGCATGGCAACAATGATGAAGGCATGGAGTGTGGGGAGAAAACCAAGTGGACTTGACTCCAAAGTAAACTGTGTGCCCTGAACAAAATGCTTTTAAAGAGGAGAGTTAGTGTCCAGTCACCTAGCTTAATTTCCCCTTCTGGTCCCACTGCTGCTTATTGCCAGAGGCTTGGTGACTTGAGGACCTGGGTTACAATTCCAGCTAAATCCCATTACTTACTATCTGTGGAGGGAGCAGCGTGTACCAGTCAACTACTACAGACCCTGTTTTCCTAACCTGTGTAAAGTAGGTTGACTGAGTGTGACACAATAGTGTACAAGAGAATACAGCTTAATTTCTCTCCACTGACTCTTTAAATTGCTCTGTGACCTTGGTCTTTCCTTGTGCATGACTAAAACCTTATTCAGGTCCCATAGCTTTTATGGTCATTTTCAAATAATTTTTTTAAAGTTCACTTCAAAGAGTCTCAATTCTGTGTCCTGTCTAGGGTAATAACCCAAACTTCAGAGTGCCTTGAAAGTTAAGCCTTTAGGCTAAAGTCTAAATGGGAATCCTAAATAACTCCAGCCTCACATGCCTCTGTTTTTGACATGCTATAGTCAGGACTAGGAGAAACGTGATGAGGTCAAGAGTGTAATCTCAGAAGACCAGTACTCTCTTGAGGCCCTCGGATGGCAGTGCAAAATTTATGACCCCCTCCTTTCTCTAGTGGCTTAGGCAGCATTCTGGAATTTTTGGGAAACCTTAGAGGTAGGCCTCTTAGCACAAGTAAAGTCTCCCCACTTGACTATCCCTGTACAATTTCCCTTCATGTAGTACTGCATGACTCTCTTGTTTTTTTTTTTAAAATTGATTACAAGAGTAAACTTATTATATAAGATTTAATCATTACAAAAATATATAAATTAGAAAGCAACCATGCAACCATAATCCTACACTCCTACGTCAATGTCTCAAAGTTATCTCTTTAGATATATTAAATAAAACATTATTACACTTAGTATTCAAATTAACAATATTTGAATTGATGATAAATTCATGTTATTCAAAATTCAAAAAGTATAAAAATTCTGCACCTGGCTTGGATTTTTTAAAGGACCCCATTGGTCAACTTGTTCAGAGGCAAGAATCCCAAGGGCTTTTCCCAGCAGCCTGCACTCTGGAGTTAGAATATGCAAATTTAAATCTTAGCTCTTCCACTTACTGTGTAAACTCGAAAATAAGTCACAGTTTATTTATTTGCAAATTAGGGATGATAATAATAATGCAATAGAACTTTTATTCAACACAATCTAGCTTGATCATTTCCTTGTTAACTGAAAAAGTTAAAAGGGGAATAAAAAAATCTGTATACATTCAATTAGCTTTTACTACTTAAAAGAAACACCTAAACTTAGTGCCTTAAAACAAACATTTATTTCTCACATTCTGTGTGATAGCCGAGTAGTTCTAGGATGGGTTAGGATGGCCTCATTCATGTGTGAGCTGTTTGAGAAGCAAACCCAAGGCAATAAGAGAGTCTCTCTTCATGTAGTCATTCATCCTCAGTGAGGCCAACTTGAGCTCTTCACCTGGTGGCAGTGTGCTCCTAGCAGCAAGAGAGCTCAAGCCACAGTGCACAAGCATTTCTCAAGGATCTCCCAATGTGATGTTTGTTAATGTTCCATTGGCCAAAGAGAAGCACATGGCCAAATCCACTCAAGGTGGGGTAGGGGAGAAACAGACTTCACTTCTGGATGGGGAGGAATAGCAATGTCATATTACCTGTGGGCTTGCATTTATTAAAATGACAACCTGTGTTGTCATTTTAATAAATAATCTATCATACACAAACCTCACATACTTTTCTTTAATCTAAAATATTCATTCACTATTTGATAAAAGTCAAGGTCTTTAAGGGCACTTCAGCTCATTGAATTCTGTATTTTCTTGCTTATTTAAACATCCAAATGAAATGTTGTTTCTTTAAAACAGAACACGAACTCAGAGTCATTGGGAGAAAAAATATGAATCTAAACAGATTTTTAGAATTCTCTTACCCCAGTATTTTACAGTGTCCCATCTACATTTAATTCAATTGCAGATTTTTTAATGACTTAGTTTGTCTTTTGGAGTTTTTCAAAGCATTGACTTCATTTTCATTAAAATGGCACTTTTTTTCCCACACAGTTTTACAGATTTAAGAAACATTTAATTACGCTGCACAGTTAGAATAAGTACAACTATTTTAAACCATTTAGGAATGAAGAACAACTTATTCTTGATGAATATACAGCTCACTTGGTGGGCATCCTAGATGAATGCCAAGGCCTCAGTCAGAATATTTCCCAGAGGGCATTAAGAGCCTCAGTTTAATGGAAGTGGCTTAAGAGTTTCTATTGTACCTCCCTCGTAGTGCTGTTGTGATTGTGAAAATACCTTTAAAGTGCTTAGAATATCCCCCTAGTTCCTATAAATGGTCATTAATTATCAGATGTTGTTATCACTATTAGGATCATTAGTGTTATTAACATTATTATTCAGTCTAAGGAAAGACCTTGGGACAGGGTGAAGAATGACCTAAGGAAAAATAAATAGTGTCAACCCCATTTGTATGAAGTAAAATTGGAGGGGGAACAATGGAGATGGAAAAGGAAGACCAAACCTTGAAATTATGAGACTTATAGGGGAAGACCCAGGAGATGGAGATCTGGGAAATGGGTGACTGATGTAAGGATAGAGCAGGAGGTATGTTAGATAAGGAGGCATGATGATTTAGAGCAATGATTCCTAAATGTGGATTTAGAGCAATGATTCCTAAATGTGGTTTACAGAGTAGTTGCTTCAGCATCACCTGGGGAGCTTGTTAAAAATACAGAAATTCTGATTCCTTAAGTCTCTAGTGAGACCCAGGAACCTACATTATTAAAAGCTACCCCGGAGATTTAGCTCAACAGCCAGATTTGGGAAATCCTAACATGAAAACATAGAGCACTGGGAGTTGAGAAACCTGGCCTGTAGTCCTGGGTCCAGAAAATACTTGCTATGAGATTTCTCTGGAGCTCCTTCAGACCTCTATCTTGAGGGTCAAGGGAGAGGAACACTGAAGTGTTTTATGGCTTGTAGAGCGCCCCCCTATACATGTAAGGTGTGATTGTTAGTATAGCAGCAGGTACTTTCTGTGTCAGACACTACCATGTCAACCAAAGTTCCTTCACCTGGTCTTCCTTCTCACTTCCCCCATTCCTGACAGCAGACCAAGAAACAAGACCTATGTGGCCTAAAATCCCTTCCAAGTGTAAACTTCTTTAACTGTGATTTGTTTTCTGTTTTGCAGACACCAGGTGACTATAGATTCTGGTGGCTTTTGCTGAATAGCATTTCTGTAATTTCTGTTATTATCATATTTTATTATCATTGGTAAGCATGTATTTGTAATTCTAAATGACTCTTTCCCAAAATCAAAGTATAAATGGTTCTTACGGAATGTTGAGAAAAAGTTACACATTTCTATAATCCCATGTGGCAAATTCCCAGGAAGACAGCTTATAATCTGAATCTCACATTTCTTCTTATTCTTCTTATGGCTCCTCATACCTCTTCTACCTCCCCAGTACAAGACAGTTTCTAAGAATAGGACTCTCAAAAGCTTAGTCAAAAGCTATTAGTATAGATTCAGTGTGGATCAGCTGGGAGAGGACAAGGGTTAAAGGTTATCCAGAATAAATGCCTTCATCCATATTCCACGAAACTGGACATAGCAGAGTATTGTGCAAAGAGCTAGCTTACAAGTTGGAAACTTGGGTTTTAGCCCTAGCTTTGCACTTTGATTTCTGAGTAATCTTGGGAAAATCACTGCCCCTTTCCAGATCATAATCTTTTTATCTGTTTGAGAAACTACCTTCAGAATCCTTGCAGGGAAAATGCTACAGGATTGCAAGATTCAGGTGGAATAGGGAACAGCCTCGTAGAACAATTTTAGCTAGAGGAAATCATGGTTGTTTATGTCCCTAATTGTTTCCTTTGTGAATTTCCTTTAGTGAGTGAGATTTGTTTCTTTTCTGGCCACTGCTTTGGATTATTCCCCTTTTGGGAAGAAACCTGTGAGACTTACAGTCTGTTTCCTTCCAGGTGGAAAAACAGCAAAAAAGAACTCTTTAAAGGCACCAGCAAAAGCACAGGTAAAAGTTAGAGGTCTAGCCCCCTGCTATGTCTTTATTCCTGCCCATTCCTTTCATGACACAGAGCCTGCTTCTCATGTCTCTGACAAGAGCTGAGGTTATTTGAGAAATTGGGAAGAAGGGACCAAGTTGAAATTGGGAAGTGTAGGCTAGACATGGATTCTGGAGAGCATTTGACATCAGACTTCATCCTCTGAGTAATGAAACTCCTCGAAAGATTTTGAACATGATGGAAGATATAAAAACATTAGTAGAGGAGCTAAAGAAATCCAGGGAAAGCCAGAAAAGTGAATTAAAAGATATGCAGGGAAGAATAAGCATTCTGGAAGATAAAGATACTAACAGAATCAAGACAGAAAAGGAAAGAAAAAAATGAAGGAAAAAGAATGAGGAAAAGCTTCGAGAACTATCTGACACCATGAAAAAAGGAAACATCAGAATCATAGGAATCCCAGAAGGAGAAGAGAGAGACAAAGGAACAGAGAAACTTCTCAAGGAGATAATTGAAGAGAACTTCCCAAACATGAAAAAGGAAACAAAAATTGACATACAGGAAACCAGACAATCTTGAAATTATTACAATGAAAGAAAAAAACAGCAGGACATATGATAGTAAAACTATTGAGAATTCAAGACAAGGAAAATATATTGAAAGTGACGAGGGCAAAGAAACAAATAACCTATAAAGGAAAGCCAATCAGGCTGACATCAGATTTCTCTGAAGAAACACTACAGGCAAGAAGAGAATGTAGGGACATATGTAACACACTACATGCCAACAAATGTCAACCAAGAATACTCTACCATGCAAAGCTCTCATTCCTCTAGGAAGAAAAAATATGGGCCTTCTCTGACAAACTGAAACTACAGAAATTCATCGCTACCAAACCCCAACTCCAAAGAATACTAGAGGAAGTCATGAAGACAAAACCAACAGAAGAAAGACCAGGAAACACAGAATAAGGTAAGAATTAGAATCACAGGGCCTCCCCGGTGGCACAGCGGTTAAGCGCTGCGCTGTGGAGCTGTCGGCAGCGGCAACGCAAGTTCGATGCCCGGCCGGGGAGAATCCCACATGGTGCGGCAGACCTCTCCTGCCTCGCCCACTGCTCCCCTCAGCAGTGTATTTCTGATCTGCCTGTTCTGCTCCCCGCTCTGGCTCTGGTGAACCCTCTCGCCGCCCCACGCCTTTGGCCTGTACCCCAGCTTGTATGTATAAAAATAAAAAATAAATCTTTAAAAAAAAATTTTAAAAAAGAATTAGAATCACAAAAGGGTAAACAAACAAAAAATATGGGTGACATTATATCAATATTAACTCTAAATGTAAATGGACTAAACACACCAACTAAAAGACACACCATAGCAAGATGGATCAAAAAACAGAACCTAAGCTTCTGCTGTTTACAAGAAACACATTTAATTGTGAAAGATAAACAGAGATTAATAGTTAAAAGATGGAAAACAACCCCACAGGCAAATGGACCAAGAAAGAAGGCAGGAACAGCTATACTTATATCAGATAAAATAGACTTCAAACTTAAGAAGGTAAAAAAAGACAAAGCTGGTCACTACATCATGATAAAGGGGACAATAAAACAGGAGGATATAACACTCATCAACATATACTGCCCAAATGAAGGAGCACCAAAATATATCAGACAATTATTATCATCCCTGAAAACAGATATTAAAGAAAATACATACATAGACTTCCACACCCTACTTTCTCTATCGGACAGATCAAGAAGACAAAAAGTAACCAAGGACATTAAAGCTCTAAATAAAGACCTAGACTACATGGGATTAACAGATATCTATCAATCACTTCACCCCTGAAAAATTGAATACACATTTTTCTCAAGTGCACATGGAACATATTCAAGGATCGATCACATATTAGACCACAAAGCAAACCTCAGCAGATACACTAAGATCAAAATCATACCAACCTTCTTCTCCGATCACAAAGGAGTCAAACTGGAAATAAACAATAAAAAGAAAAAAAGAAACCCTTTCACCTCATGAAGACTGAAGTCCACATTATTGGAAGCCAATGGATCAATGAAGAGATCAAAGAAGAAATTAAAAAATATATAGAAATGAGTGACAATGAAGAAACAACCTTCCAAAACATTTGGGACACAGCAAAAGCAGTAATAAGAGGAAAATATATAGCATTACAAGCTCACATCAAGAAACAAGAAACAACTCAAAGAAACAATCTAATCTCATGTCTCAAAGAACTAGAAAATGAACAACAAAAAAACCCAAAAGCCAGCTGAAGAAAGGAAATAATAAAAATCAAAGCAGAAATAAATGAAATAGAAATAAAAAAAAACAATCCATAAGATCAGCGAAACCAAAAGCTGGTTCTTTGAAAAAATAAACAAAATAGACAAACCACTAGCCAGGCTTACAAAGAAAAAACGGGAGAAAACACAAATAAATAGGATCATAAATGAAAGAGAAATCACACGGACACAGCAAAAATCAAAAGAATAATCAGAGATTACTATGAACAGCTCTACAGAAACAAGTTGAACAACCTAGAGGAAATGGACAAATTCCTAGAACTATACAGTCACCCAAAACTAGATAAAGAAGCTATAGAACACCTAAACAGAACAATCACAAGCAGTGAAATTGAAACAGTAATCAAAAACCTCCCCAAAAACAAAAGCCCAGGACCAGACGGTTTCACAAACGAATTCTACCAAACATTCAAAAACGAAATAGTCCCTATATTACACAAACTCTTTCAAAAAATTGAGAAGGAAGGAGTAATACCAAACACATTCTATGAAGCAAACATTAATCTAATACCAAAACCAGACAAAGATAACACAAAAAAAGAAAACTACAGACCAATTTCTCTAATGAACACTGATGCAAAAATATTTAACAAAATCTTAGCCAACAGGATCCAACAATGCATCCAAAAGATAATACACCACGACGAAGTGGGATTTATCCCAGGGACACAAGGATGGTTCAACATCCGAAAATCAATCAATGTAATCCAGCACATCAACAGAAAGAAAAATAAAGACCATATGATCATATCAATATATGCTGAGAAAACATTTGACAAAGTGCAACATCCATTTATGATATAAGCCCTTGAAATCCTTGGAATGGAAGGAACATAATACTTCAACATAATAAAAGCCATATACAACAAACCCACAGCCAACATTATCCTCAATGGTGAGAAGCTAAAGGCCTTTCCACTAACATCAGGAACAAGGCAAGGATGTCCACTCTCACCATTGCTTTTCAATATAGTACTGGAAGTCCTCACCAGAGAAAGACATTCAAGGAATCCAAATAGGAAAAGAAGAAATTAAACTGTCTGTTTGCAGACGATATGATAATATATATACAAAACCCTAAAAACTTCATAGAAAAACTACTCAAAATTATAGACCAGTTCAGTAAAGTAGCAGGATACAAAATCAACGCACAAAAATCAGTAGCCTTCCTATATGCAAACACCCAATCTGAAGAAGAAATTAATAAATCCATCCCCTTCAAAATCGAAACCAAAAAAATCAAATATCTGGGAATAAATCTAACAAAAGACGTAAAAAACTTATACAAAGAAAACTATAAAACACTGTTGAAAAAAATACAAGACACAAGAAAATGGAAAGACATCCCCTGCTCATGGATTGGAAGGATTAACATTATCAAAATGGCAATCCTCCCAAAAGCAATTTACAGATTCAACACTGTTCCAAAAAACTCAATGACATTCTTCAAAGAAATAGATCAAATACTGATGAAATTAATATGGAACCACAAAAAACCCCACATAGCTAAAGCCCTCCTGACTAAAAAGAAAGAAAACGGAGGAATTTCACGCCCTGATTTCAAACTATACTACAAAGCCATAATAACTAAAACAGCATGGTACTGGAACAAAAACAGACACAGACCAATGGAACCAAATAGAATACCCAGAATTAAAGCCGCATATCTGTGAGCAACTAATCTTTGATAAAGGAACAAAGAAAATGCAGTGGAACAAGGACAGTCTATTCAATAAATGGTGCTGGGAAAACTGGACAGCCACATGCAAAAAAATGAAGCTAGACTACTACATCACACCCTGCACAAAAACCAACTCAAAATAGATAAAAGACCTAGACTTAAGACCTGAAACCATAAAATTTATAGAAGAAAATATAGGCAAAACTCTACACGACATACATCTCAGCAAAATCTTGAAAGACATGTCCCCCATAGCAAAGGAAGTGAAGGACAAGATAAACAGGTGGGATTACATCAAAATAAAAAGCTTCTGTACAGCAAAAGAGACATTAACCAAAACAAACAGACACCCTACAAACTGGGAAAAGATCTTTGCACACAATACATCCAATAAAGGACTGATAACAAAAATTTACAAGGAATTCACACAACTCAACAAAAACAAAGCCAATAACCCAATCAAAAAATGGGCAGAAGAGCTAAAAAGGCACTTCTCCAAAGAAGAAAAGCAAATGGCCAACAGATACATGAAAAAATGCTCATCATCACTTATAATCAAGGAAATGTGCAAATCAAAACCACTATGAGATACCACCTCACACCTGTGAGGATGGCACACATTAAAAATACAGGCAACAACAAATGCTGGAAAGGATGTGGAGAAAAAGGAACTCTTCTACACTGCTGGTGAGAATGTGAACTGGTCCAACCATTATGGAAAGCTGTATGGCGATTCCTCAAACTGCTGAAAATGGAACTTCCATACAACCCAGCAATACCACTTTTGGGAATCTACCCGAAGGACACAAAAACACTAATTCAAAAGGATACATGCACCCGTATGTTCATTGCGGCACTGTTCACAATAGCAAAGGTATGGAAGCAACCCAGATGTCCAAAAATAGATGATTGGATCAAGAAGATATGATACATATACACAATGGAATACTATTCAGCATTTAAAGAAGATAAACACATGCAATTTGCAGCGACATGGATGGAATTAGTGGGGATCATACTCAGCGAAACAAGCCAGAAAGAAAGAGAAAAATATCGAATGGTTTCACTTATAACAGGACTATAGGGAAACCATATAGGAGAGAGACACTTGGGGAGTGGGGGTGGGGGAGGATAAGGGCACAAAATGGAGTAGAAAGGGACACAAGGGGCCACGGAGATGGATCACGGGTGAATTGGTAGTGGGTTACCCAAGGGGAATACAAAATGTAAAAGATATAAATAACGATAAAAATACATATTAAAAAAAAGATTTTGAACATGAGTATATATTTGTTCCCTTTTTAATATATTCACTCATCATACAGTTACTGAGTACCAACTTTGTGCCAGGCACTCTGAGAGGGTATGAACATAACTTAGAGCTGTCTGTGAATAGTGGCCCAAGAGAGGAAGGATAGCCCAGAACAGCCCAGGCAAAGATACAGGAGTTGACACCATTAGTCCAGATAACTGGGTCCAGTCAGAGTGACTTCCATGCTCATTAGGACTGGAGGTGCTTTATGAGACTTCAGTTGTCAGTGATGTGTGTTGAGAGTTGAAGGAGAAAACTGCAAAGATCCTGGAAGACCAGACTGGAGTCTAGGGTCTACATATAAGCAATCGGGAGATGGAAAATGAGTCCCAAATGAGGGAGGAATATGCTTCAATTTCTGTCTACAGAAGGAAAAATGTTTATTCATTTCCTCAGAGACTTTCCTGGAGGTTGTGAGAATAATTACACAGTGAATTACTAGTTTGGGAAGCCAATGCAGTGTCAAAAGAAAAACTAATTAGGAGGCAGGAGAATGTGCAGTATAAGATACAGTATCCTTCCATAGGTGTTGGAGACCTCAGTAGAGTGGGTAAAAACACATAATAATGAATTAATTTAATTTTGTGTGGAGGTAGTAGTGAAATCTTGAGATGGCATGTACCAGCTATTTGAGAGCTGAACTGGATCCACAGAGACTATGAAAAAATAAGTTCATAAATTTGAGTGAATTAAGCAGCGGGCAATGGTGTGTCATGCTGTGAAACTTAAGGGTCAAACCAAGCTTACCATTTCTAGTCAGTATTGTACTTGAGAGCCTGACCAGTTTAATAATATAAATAGTAGACTTACAAGAAGAAATAAAACCTCTGACTTGCGATATGATTATATTTAGAAAATATAATGGAGTCAACAAACATACGTACTGCAACTAATAAGTGAGTTAAGCAAGCATTATCTTGGACTACATAATTAATGTACCAAAAAATCATCTATGCCTAAGCAATGAATAATTGGAAATTTCAAAAGATTTAAATAGCATAATCTGTTAACAACATAAAATAGGAATAAACATGATGTTTAAATCCTTTGCAAAGAAGATATGATTAGTCACTGAAAATTACTAAATTGTACTGAAAGAAAGAAAACCCAAATAGAGCAGTGTACCACACTGATGAACTTAAAACCTGATACAAAGATATTAGTTGTCATGTCATATTCTATATCAGAAATTGACAAGCAAATTAAATACAATAAAAATCCCCATCTCCTGTGAAAATGATGAAAAATAAATGCGACTTTTCTTTAAGATTAAAATTGCATTCCAGGCAAAAATAACTGAGTTCCTGGTTTACTTCTTTGGATTCTCACTTTCTTCAAGATTTTGATCCCATGGTTCCTTGCCATATAGTAAATTCTTGGAAAACTTTAAGGTGTTTTCTATATTATTCAGTTTTCAACTTGTCTTTCAGTAAGAGTCTCTTTCCTAGCTCCATTACTGAGAAAGGTCTCCATCTATTTTTTCCATCAGTTGTTTTATTTCTATCAAATTATTTTTTGACTGCTTACTATGTGACAGAGACTTCTGAGCACCATGTGTGTAGGGGCAAGCAAGACGAGGTCTTCACACTTGGGAAGCTCCAAAATGCATGAACTTTAAGTAAATGTTAGTTTCTGCTTCAGAAAGCTTCCATGGTGAGCTAGAACCTTACACAACAGACTGTAAAATTCTAGCACCATGCTGAATGGGAGGATCATAATAGAGTCTGCACAAATTTGGGATAGGGAGAAAGGTAGGATGACAGAAACTGAGATGGTAGTGAGGGACAAATGTTTTAAAGATAAGTAAGATTTTCATATAATCAGCAGAAGTTGGAGTAGTAACATTTGAGGAATCTGTTTTTTTCTTTTCTATCCCACAGAAACTGAGAGTATAAGCCTCCAAAAGGGAAAAAGTGACAATCAAGAAACTTCATCTTTACCCATAGAGCCTTTCTCCCGAGTTAGGGAAAACCCTTGGGCTATAGCAGCCCTCTGTCCAGCTTTAACCCAGGATATAAAGAATTATCCAGGCACTCGCCATTTTTCAATAGTACCCAAGAAGAAAACCAGAATAGAACCAGAGCCTGTCAAGAACATACAAGGACTGCTGCGTGCCAACGATGATGTTAGACCACCAGTGCCCATCAAGACAATCTCTGAACAGACCCAGTCACCCTCATGGAAGGCCACCCAACAAAATGCATTACCCATCTTGAGTGCAAATGAACCATCAGTTTCCTCCACGGAGGTCTTCCATTCTGAAACACAACCCACAAAGAATCTCTCTACTGAATCCTCCCAAGAATCCTCTTCTGTGTCCTTGTCCAACCCACCCAGTTTGAAACTCTCCTCCGTTTGGTCATTGTCTTCAAAGAAGTAGTAGCCACATTTGCCTCCCTTTTCCTTTTACTCTCTATGCCTAAGGGTGGTGATGGTGGGGAGTGGTCAAGAAAGCCATGCAGTAGGGTCATTGAGGCTTCAGGAGAACCATTCTGGTCTAGCTTTTTTAATTATTATTAAAAATGCATCTCAAGGGGATGGGCAAGAGGAAAACAGTTGTGGTCTTGGAGTGGGAGCTAGTTCTCTGGATGTCACAGGCTCTGTCTCATCTGACTTTTCATAGTATTCCCTGTTAAAGGACTGACTGGTGAACATCAACATGTAAATAAAGACATCTTTTGAGAAACCCAGAAGGAAAATTATGTATTCTCTAAATCCCTCTGCAATCACTCAGGCTGACAAGGGAATGAGTGATGTCATCCTGAGACAGAAAGGTAGCTGGTAATGGTTATGAGGCAGGGCCAAAGATCTCATCCCATGTCCACATTCTGTGATCTACTATGAAGTGGAATGCTTCCTAACAGTTTCTTATTGACTGACTTCCCAATGGGATGATGGTACAGTCCAGTGCCCAACCACTAACTGTAGGTCTTCAGTGAGAACAGCAAGTGTCTGGAATGCTATCAATCTGAATGACTGCAAAGAGGGAAGCTTGGAATTTACCGAGTGAAAGAAGCAGTGCACTGAAATAGAAATGGAACTTTAAAAAATGCTTCATTAATCAAACTCAGGCATAAGCTGTTGAATCTTGTCTTTTGACTGAATAGGATATTGCCACTTTCTTCAGATAAGATTCAAAGTAGTGTAGAAGACAAGATAACAATAGCTGTAAATATATTTGAATAATTCTTCATGATAATGGTAGAAAACTACACCAGGGAAAGCATTATTAATTGTCAAATGAACTCATGCAGACAGTAGTAGTTCTTGGAATCTAGACAAGAAAGTGACATTCTGAGATTGAAAGAAATGTATGAGGAATTAGAACTACAATTTGCAGATTGGGTTAGATTTAGAAAAGGAGAGAAACAGTACATACTAAATAGTTAAGAATAGTTAAATACAACTTTAACAGCAATCAAACTTTTCGTTGTCCTTCAAAAAATTGTGATAAAATACACATAACAAAATTTATCATTGTAACCACTTTTAATTGTACAACTCAGTGGCATTAAGTACTTTCACAATTCATCAATATGATCTACAGAACTTTTAAATCTTGCAAAACAGATATTCTGGGTAGATTAAATACTTAAATTTAAGACCTGAAATCAGAAAACAGGGGGAAACCTTAATGTTGATCTCAGGAATGATTTTTTTGGACGTAACACTAAAGCACAGACAACAAAAGCAAAAACAGATGAGTGGGATTGCATCAAACTAAAAAGCTGCTCTATAGCAAAGGAAACACTCAAAGTGAAAAGCAACCTGTGTAATGGGAGAGCATATTTGCAACCTATACACATAGTAAAGGGTTAGTATCCAAAATATGTGAAGAACTCACAGTTCAATTGCAAATGCATGCATGCATTCATGCATACATAATCAAATGAGGGATTGAAATAGACATTTCTCAAATAAAGACATACATACGGTCAATAGATACATGAAAAGGTGTTCAACATCACTAATAATCAGGGAAATATAAATCAAAATGTCAAAGAGGAGGACCTCCCTGGTTGTACAGGGGTTAAAGTCTTGGTGCTGTCAAGCTGTTATCAGCCACTATAGCATGAGTTCAATCCTGGCCAGGGAGCTAACCCACATGTGGTGCAGTAGACTTCTCCTGTCTCGCCTGCTGCTCTCAGCAGTGTATTTCAGTCAGTCCACCTGTTCTGCTCCCCACTCTGTCTCTGGTGAATCCTCTCACCCCCTGCACCTCTGGCCTACACCCCAGTTCTTCTATGCATAAATAAATCTTTAAAAAAGTCAGAGGAGTCATCTCACACCTGTTAGAATGACTGTTACTTAAAAAAAAAAAAGGTGTTGGTGAGGATGTGAGAAAAGAACTTTTATACACTGTTGGTAAGAATATAAATTGGAGCAACCATTATGGAAAACAGTATAGGGATTACTAAAAATGTTGCATATACAGCTACTTCCAAAGAAAATGAAATTGTGTCTGGAAGAGGTATCTGCATCCCCTTGTTCATTGCAGCATTATTCGCAATAGCCAAGATATGGAAACAACCCAAATGTCTGATAATGGAAGAATGGATAAAGATGTGAATATATGTATAATTCTATTATATATGATATGTATTAAATAAAATTCTATAAATCTGAAAGAAAAATTTTATTACATTAATATATATCAGATATACAAATATATATTGTTATAGATTTATATGTAATGGATTTTTAAAAAAGATTTCTTTTGGTTTCCATTTTCATAGAATATATTTTTCCACCCACCCACTTTAAATCTGTGTGAGTTCTTAAAGTTTAAGTAAATATCTTGTAGATAGTACATAGTTGGGTCTTGATTTTTTTTAATCCTTTCAGCCACTATGTGATTGGAGAATTTAGTCCATTTATATTTAAAGTAATTATTGATAAGTATGGACTTTCGCCATTTGCTCACTTTTTCCAGCTGTTTTGTAATTCCTTTTTTCCTGACTTCTCTGCTGTCTTTCTTTGCAATTTGATGACTTTCTGTAATGGTATACTTAACATTCCTTTCTCTTTTGTGTATCTGAAACCTGAACCCCATTCAACATCAGGAGCCACCTCAGTAACAGGAACTGGCAGGAGTAGTGACAGTCTGCTCCACTATAGGCCAGCTCTAGTTGTGGCTCTCCAGAGCCTAGCAGCCTCCCTTTTAAACTTGGTGTCTGGATTTTAGAATGGACCAATCAGCTGTGACCTGTGACCTGACCAATAGCTGTGAGCTATGAGCTAATTGGTACTAAATGTTCCAATCAGCCATCGGACTGAAAACAGTGGAATCACACTTAAAGGTGGAGGACACTGAAAGAGGGCAAAAGGCAAGGCTGGAGGGAGCTGTGAAGACTCATTCCTGGCCTCCAAAGAAAGAAGCAGCATCCAGCAGTCAACCTTCATGGAAAGAAAACAAGACAAAGACATTTGCAGAGACTAGGCCAACATACCTCCAGTCTTGTCTCTGACATTGCCTGAGAGGAGCACCAAAGGCCCTGGTATCTCAAAAAATGGTTGTTGGTGTCATCCAGCAACCCACAAAGAGCTGTAACACTTGATATCTTTGACACTGCTTCTGGGTGACTAATAGTGATGACCACTACTGGCCAGTGCTGTCCAGTTTTGTTGACAGGTGAATGGCGTTCTGCTTGCATCTGTACTTCTGGTGGACACTAGCTAGGATAAGATAGCTAGCCACTTGTGACTACAGTAAACTCTTTGTTTCCCCTCCTTGTAAAATAACCCATTGTTGTTCCTTGAACCTGAGGTATCTTGCAAGTGTGTGTGTGCGCGAACAAGAACCCATAGACAGTGCCTGTCCTATATTGGGCACTGTCCTTTGACCTGCTGCACCCTATTATATAGATATCACTATAGTGCTTGGCTTTTGGCCACCTCTGAAGAGCTCTGTTTCATTTCTACTATGGTTTTTTCGCTTTGTGGTTACTGCGAGACTTAATACCTCTAGTATTTGTAATGGACAAAATAAATGAGTGAGAGGCAGAAAACATTTATGGACTCTCTGGCCCTCTCCTTTTCTAAATCTTAATCATTCTTCAAATCATAGTTCTAATTCTTCCTAGATTTCTTCCAATCTCAAATCCTACTCATTTATTTTTGTTAAATTGGTAACAATTTAAGGTAGAATACATTCTAAAGCCCTGCTTTTATACTCTCCCCTCACCACATTTTATATTTTTAATGTTACAATTTACATCTCTTTATCTTACGTGTCCACTAACAATATAATGTATAGTTTCTGTTACTTCTTTTGTCTTTAAATCTTCACATTAGATTTATGATTTATTAATACACCACCATTAGATTTTTCTGAATTTATACATTTATGTTTGAGCTTTATACTTCATATGTTTTCCTTTTGCTAATTAGCACCCTTTCATTTCAGCTTAAAGAAGTTCTTTAACATTTCTTGTCAGATCAGTTTAGTAGCACTTAAAGTTTTTGCTTGTCTGAAAACTAACTTTTCTTCACTTAGTACTCTTGGTTAACAGGTATTTTTGTCTCATCACTTTGAATATATTGTGCGACTCCCTCCTCTTCTGCAAAGTTCCTGCTGAAAAATCTGCTGGTCGTCTTGTGGGGGTTCCCTTGTACACAAGCTTTTTTCTTTTTTCTCACTGCTTTTAGGAATCTCTCCTTCAATTTTTAAGTTTACTTATAATGAGTCATGGTTTGGGTCTTTTTTGATTCCTAGTTTGGCAGTCTCTGGTCCTGGATCTGGATTTGTTTCCCTCCCCAGATTAAGAAAATTTTCAGCCATTATTTCTTCAGATCAATTTTCTGCCATAATTTTCCCTCTAGAAGCTCTACAACCTGAAATTGGTTTGCTTGTTTTGTTGCTCAATAGTTCTATTAAGCCGGAGTCATTACTTTTCATTCTTTTTACTTCTTTATTTGGAGAATTCAATTTTCCTGCATTCCAGTTTGCTGATCTTTTTTCTGCTTCATACATTTTGCTCTTGAACCACTCTTACTGATTTTTTTTTTAGTTCAGTTATTGTATCCTTCATCTTTGTGATTTTGTTTTAGTGCATTCTTATGTTTTCTTTTTACTGAAATTCTCACTTTATTCATACACTTGTCCTGTCCCTGGGGAACATCTGTTAGACCATCATTTTTGAATTCTTTCTCAGGCATATCTTCTTTTTCTGAGGTTTTATCTTGCTTTTCATCTTGCTCATTCATTTCATGTTTTTCCATATACTTCTATTTATTTTCCTTAACTCACTGTCTTGCTTTCTATGCATTATGCTGATCTCTTGGGTGTTTTTCATTACCTTATCTTACAACTCACTGATTCTGTGGCTACATCTTGACTGCTTTTGAGCCTGTCTATTGTATTTTTTGGTTCATCTTTTGCGGTGCTGTTTGGAACTTTCTCCTGTTTTCTCTTTGTTGTAGTTCTAGTTTTGTTCATCCATTATTTTTCAAATTCAGTGAGAATTTTTATAACTATTGCTCTGAAATCTTCATCATGTACTTTATTTTTGTTTCATTTGCTTTTTGCCTCAGGTTTTTTTCCCATCATTTGGGGCATATTGCTCTAGCTTCTCATTTTGATTGACTCTCTGTGTTTATTTCTGTTAAGTTAAACAGCTGTTTCTTCCAATTTTGAAGGGTTGACCTTGTGGTAGAAATGAAGATTACAGGATGTCAGACCAGAGTACCTGGTGGTCAATGACTGCTACATCTGAGGCCTTGGTGACTGGAGCAGCTGGTACAAAAGAGTGGGCAAAAGATGGCAGTCTGGAGAGCCCTGTCAACTACTGTTGGGAGCTGGGGCAACAGGAACCATGGGAGTGAGCTGCTTCTGGAGCTGCTGGTGTAAGCTGCTTGGGAATTCAGTAGACAAAAACCTAGGGAGGGGCTATGGATGCAAACTGACCCTAGAGCCATGGTTATGAACTATTTCTGTTGGCTTGAGCTGTCCTCGTAGTGGTAGATGTAAGCAAGGAAGAATTATGTAGTTATGAACCAGTAGTCATGGACATGAGCCATGGGTAAGTGCTGTGTGATGTGAAATGTCTTGGATACTTTGTACCTAAGTTGTGGGCAGATACTATGGGTTAGAACTGCCCTGGAAACTGGACAAGCCATGAACAGAGTTGGGGTGTTTTGCCCTCTGCCCTGGTACCTTGAATGAATCTGCAAGTATGGTGTCTGCTAGTTCGAGAGCTAGTTGTACAAAGGGGAACTTAAGGCACTCACCATTGTCTCCATTCATAGGAATCTTATCCTTTATCCTACTCCTCTGGCTTACATTTTAAATTTAGCAAGTGAAAATTCTTTGGGTATGGTCAAGATACCCTTCAAACTGTTCATTTTGTGCTGGTTCCCTGGATGAGTGGATCTGTGTTCAACCCTTTAAAAACAAAATCTTTGTTCCAATTCTCTATTGTTATCCTTAAAGAAAACTTTTGTTTTCCATAGCTGGATGTGAGTAATTGCATCTGCAGTGCCGTTCCCAGGGTTTGGGGCACCTAATGTGGGATGCAAGCCCTTCACTCCCCAGTGATAACTCCCATGTTTCTGATCTCCTTCCTGACCATGGCTGTGCCGGGGTGATGTTCCGGGTGAGATTGTGTCTTCTTCGTTCCCACCCTTTCCAATAGAGCTCACTCATCTTTTGTTGTGGAGATGCTGATGCACTAACTTCAGTTCTGTTTCAAAGGGAATGGCACCATATGTAGTTACAGATTTATTGTCTCTGGGGAGGAAGTGAACCCAGGAAGTGTTCCAGTTTGAACCCCTAGCTCTGCAAAAAGGTTTTAATTTCTCCACACTTTCACCAGCTATTGTTATTTCCTGTGTTCTTTATAATTGTTATCCTAATGGGTGTTAGGTGATACCTCATGTGGTTTTGATTTGCATTTCCTTAATAATTAGTGATAAGGAATATCTTCTCATGTGCTTATGGGTAATTTGTATATACTTTATTTGGAGAAATGTCAACTTAGGTCCTCAGCCCAGTTGGTGGTTTTGTTTTAGTTCTTTATATATTCTGAATATTAATCTCATGTCAGATATATGATTTGAAAGTATTTTCCCCACTGTTTGGGTTGTCTTTTTTATTCTGTTGACTAGTGTCCTTTGATGAGCAAAAGTTTTCAGTTTTCATCAATTCCAATTTCTATATTTCTTCTTTTGTTGCCTGTGCCTTTGGTGTCATATCTAAGAAATCATTGCCAGATCCAATGTCATGAAGAATTTTCCCTATGTTTTCTTATAAGAGTTTTATATTTATAATTCATACTTATAGGCCTTGATTCATTTTTTAGTTCTTTTTTGTATATGGTATTTGTTCTCCTACATGTGGATATCTACTTTTCCCAGTACCACTTATTGAAAAGACTATCCTTTTCCCATTGAAGGGCTTTGACACGATTCTAAGATCAGTTGACCATATATACAAGGGCTTATTTCTAGGTTCTCTATCTTTTACATAGGATAGGATATGCCAGTACCATACTGTTTTGATCACTAGCTTTGCAGTAAGTTTTGAAATCAGAAAGTATGAATCCTCCATCTTTCTTCTTTTCAAGGATTGTTTTGAGTCATGTGAGTTCTTAGAAAAAAATGCAACTGAGATTTGATAAAAATTGAATCTATAGAGTACTATGGATAGTAGTATCATCTTAACAATTACATTAAGTACTTTAATCCATGAACATGGGATTGCTTTCAATTAATTTATATCTTATTTAATTTCTTTCAGCATTTTGGGGTAGTTTTTAGTGTAGAAGTCTTTCAGTGTAGAAGGCTTCTTAGTTAAGTCTATTCATAAATATTTTATTTTTTGGTGTTGTAAATGATTTTTTACTTTTTACAATTTTTTAAAGATTTATTTATTTATGTATACAAGAACTGGGATGTAGGCCAGAGGTGTAGGGTGGTGAGAGGATTCACCAGAGACAGAGCAGTGAGCAAAACAGGCAGATCTATTGAAGTATACTGCTGGGGGAAGCAGCGCCCGAGGCAGGTGAGATCTTCTGCGCCATGTGGGAAGCTCCCTGGTATGGATCGAACTCATGCTGCAGTGGCTGCGGATAGCTTCACAGGCTGAGATTTAACCCGTTGTGCCACCAGGCAGGCCCCTATAAATGATTTTTTAAATTTCTTTTTTGGATGGATTGTTTACTGTAATAATGAATTTTTTTTTTACTTTTTTCACTAATTTTATTTTCTTGAATCTCAACATGCCTATCTTCTATACCACTTAGTCAACTTTTCTCTATTGAATACCTTGCAAAAAATCTTTATATTTTTCTTCATTTTCATTTAGTCCTGTCAATTTATGTTTCACATCTTCCTATTACTTTCCCACATCACCTCTGGGACTTTTCATTTTTGTTTCATACTCTTTTAAGTATGCAATTAACTGTTTAAATTTTAAAATTTACTTCATATTGGAGTGCGTTACAGTTTTTCTTTGCTTCATATCATGCTAATTTTAAATGCATTATCTTGTCCTGAAGTTATGATTCCTAGCTTATTTTGGTTCTCACAGTCTTCTTATAAAAATATTTCAGTGTAGTTTTTCTTCTTCACAATAGAATATGTTAAATTTCACAGATGAGTAATTAGCAGGATAGTTCTATAATGTGATAGAGAAAAGATGTGACTCTTGGACACTTTCCACATTTCTTAGGTCTCTTCTATTGCTGTTCAAATTAAAGACTGTTTACTGTATTGTGATCATTTGGGGACAGTGGTCTTTCTATACAATCTTGTTCCAAAGCATCTTTATTGTGAAGTGCCTCCGTATTTCTCTTCAGAAACTGGCTGCTGCCTCCACAAGGACCCTACCACCTTCCAATGTGCCTCCCTCTCTTTCCATTAGAAACATTGTCTACCAAGATGTCAGCCTTTTTTAGTCTCTTTGAGAAAGGCTCATTGAAATAATATTCTTTTGTTCTTGTACATTAAAAAATTTACTGCCTTTAAACAGATGTTGCTACATTACAACATTAATACATGTTAATACATTCTTGGGTGACAGTCTTAGATTTTCTAGGAATTGCTTCACAGTTTCAAGCATTGACTGATGCTGTGGAGAACTGCAAGGCCAGTGTGACTTTGTAGCCTGACTTCCTTCATTTTGTGCCTTAAAATCTCTTCTCACATTCTTCCCTCCATATGTAATTACCATAGTGCTGCCATTTGGGGTATTAACCCTGTTGATGCCCTTGGTGGCTACCTTGTATAATAAACTCCTTTGTACAAAGACATTCTTGTGGTTTAGGGTTTGACTCTCTGGGGAGCAAGGGAAAGACCCAATTTGGCCATTTACAAATTTGGGGGCTCATCCAGAATCTCCTTCTTTCAAACTTCAGAGGCTTCTCTTGTGGGTAGGAGAACTACTTGTTCCTTGCAGCTGTCTCAACTTCTTTATCTCAAAGTGGGTCAGCTCCCTGGCCGAGTACTGAGAGAGGGTTGTCTGTGCTTCTGGGGACTGCCCCTGACTACAATCAACTCTGCAACTTTCCACCAAAGACTTGGGATTGTGCTGACTTGAGTCTAATCTGTCCATCAGTCCATCTGTCTGGATGGGTAAGTACCTGGTAGTACCCACAAGTTTAAGTTCATTGTCTCTTCTCTGGGGGATGGGGGTTGTCAATTGACCTTATACTCTGTTGAGAATTCTACCATATATGGACTCCAGTTCATGGAACCTCAGAGGCAATTTCCTCTATTTGCCTGTTTCTATTTACCCTCCACCCATTCTATTTTCCTTTATTTCCTGGGCTCCTATTGTCATGGGAAATTCCAATTTAATGCTGGCTTAGAGCCCACTGGGATATATTTTATTTATAAGTAAATAAAGTATTTTTAAAGATTTATTTATGTGTACAAGAGCTGGAGTGTAGGTCAGAGGTATGGGGGGGAGGTGAGAGGATTCACCAGAGACAGAGTGGGGAGCAGAACAGACAGATTGACTGAAATACACTGCTGAGGGGAGCAGCAGGCAAGACGAGACGTCTGCTGTGCCATGTGGGTCAGCTCCCTGGCCAAGATCAAACTCATGCTGCAGTGGCTGCCAATAGCTTCATAGTGCTAAGACTTAACTCCTTGCACCACCAGGGAGGACCATTGGGATATATTTTAAATAACTGGTGAAAGCATAGCTATGAAAAAATGTGTTTTTCCCCCTGTAATTCAGTGTGCCTACAATATGAGATCTGTGAAGAAGTGACCCATAAATGGAGCTTTAAGCTGTGAAAGAATTTTTCAGCATCAACGCTGTGTCAAAGGCAACAAAAATGGTAGGGAAATCCCTAATCCTATATGATAATATATCAAGAGAAGCTGAAGGGCTGTCAAATTTTCATGCAAAAGCCTCAGAAGTTTAAGCCTGAGATGTTGCAAAATATTGAATCTGGTTCGCTTAACCAAGATCTCTTTCAGCTTGGGTTTCTCTCTGTCAGACTTTTCAGGGGTGTCTGTGTGTTTCTATAATAACGTTTTTGTTTTGAGAGGAGGTGAGCCTTCTACTTCAACCGAGAGTCTGTTTGGACAAATTCTGACTGCCCTCCATAAACTACATTTGGAAAAGACATGGACCCATTTGATGGCACAAAGAAGGGAAAAGCAAAATTCTCCTTTTCCTGATAGCAGTGAAGGGGAGGAAGAGAAGGAAGAGGAGAACCACCACTTACTGGAGATTTTGAAACCACCAATGGAGGATCCCTTTTAAGAGGTCAGTGCCTCTCCTGTCTTTAGATTTATAATGTTGGGTATTTATACTTTTATTTTCTACTTCAGTGTGCTTGTATTACAGATGAATCTCTGAAAGGGGGAAGAACATTAAATAGGCAACCATCTCTGGTCCCCCTTCATTATGGTCTCAATTAGGGTCTACTATTAAGACAACCTCTTTTGGTTCTGGATTTACTGCATCCTCATGGTGGGAGACAAGGTTCCTCACTAGCCTTCCTTAAACCCATTCTCTGTTCATCTGACATTAATAGAACATGTAACATGTATTGTATATCCACCCAGGTAGGCTGATGTGAGGCTAAAATAGAGATAAACCAAGATAGCCATCCTCAGATGCTCTTTAGTCCAAAGACACCCTCTCCCTCCACTTTGCTGGGATCAGATAGCTCACCCGGAATTAGATATACCTGCATTTTGCCCGGCCGGACAGCACTCAAGAATAGAATGACTCCCAAATGAAACTTGTTCCCATTTGAACTCTAAAACCTTCTGATTGGTTTGCCACTGACTTTGTTAGTCAACCCAGTGTTTGGTGGCCCCAAATGACTCAAAATCTGTGGCCCTGGCTACCACTAGGATGGATTGGGAGGTACACATTAGGTTTCACTTGGCTGTGGGGCCATTGTGTCAAAACTTCGTCAGCCCTGGACAATCTCCTTCATCTCCAGCCCCAAGGGGCTAGATAAGTCTTCCACTGGTACAATCACTGCATTTTTATTCTTACCCTCATTGGAAACAGAGGATGTAATTTAACACATGGAAACTCTTGCTAATTTTACCAAACTGTCTCTAAATATTCCCTTAAATTTTTTTCACTCCTTAACAGTAAATTAAAACTGATTAAAAATAAAAAAGACTATCTTAAAAACCAGATAATCAAAGGTGTTAACTACATCTCAGAAAAAAAAAACTTGCAACAATTAAAACTTAATACTATGACTATATTCATGACTGTTCCAAAATATCACAACTATTAAAGGGCATACAATTGCAAAACACTCTTTGCTGTGAAAGATAAATTACAACTCATGATGCCTACACTGCCTGGCATCACTTCATACATGGAAATGCAAAGCCCCTCCCTCCCTTTACATCCTAGACTTCCTCACATTCCTTCCCTCTAAATGTAATCAAAACACCCCCATCATTCAGGGTCCATCATTTGGGCTGGTATTAATGCAGCCAGTGACCTTTGTGACCACCTTGTATAATAAACGCCTTTGTACAAAAACGTTCTCATGGTTCAGAGCTTACCTTTCTATGCAGCAAGCAAAATAAACCCAGTTTGGTTATTTACAATTTCCTCTAACAAATTTATCTTCTCTGATTTAAAAAAAAGTCTAGTGAATTAATTTAAAATGACCCACTGTTGATCATTCTGGATCATTTTTCTTTGGCCTCAGTATACCTTTACAATCTCTAGATTTACATTCTCTTCAATTTTCACTTGGAAGTCTGGTAGAAATTTCGACTATATCATGCCCCAAGCACGCCCCCCCCAAAATGTCCTTTATTTGCATCTTTCCAATGGCAGTTGTATTTAATTTCTTTGGCCAAAAGTATAAAAGTTGTCTCTTAGCCTTCTCTTTTGCACACCCCACATCCAATCCATTGGCAAATTCTGTTAAGTGGTATCTTTAAAATATACTCAGATTCAGTTGCTTTTCGTTATTTCTACTGCTGCTACCCTGGACCAGTCTATTATCATCTTTTACTTGCGTCACTGGAATAGTCTTAATTGGTCTCTATGCCGCCACCCTTTGTCCAACAGTCCCCTTTTCTACCTCACTGCCATCTTTTTTCAGCACAGCAGCTAGCTAGAATGACTCACTTAAGACTTAAGTCAGATCATGTCACTTCTCATTTCCTGTTCATAATTTCTAATACATCCCTGTTTTCCTTGAAGTAAAAGTCAAAGTCCTAACAAAGGTTTAGGATGTCCTATACAATTTTATGACAGTTTAAGTCACAGTTGCTTCACTTCTCCTCAAACATCTAAGATGCTCTCAGGGCCTTTCCTCTCCACTTGCCTGGAATCACTTGCCTTAAGTATTCAAAAGGGTCCACTCCCTCAACTACTTCAAGTCTTGGATCAAGTAACACCTCAGAGAAGTGTACCCTGAAATTATCATTTAAAATTTCAGACCCACTCTTACCCTTACTCTGATCAATTATTTATCATCTCCTAATGTACTATTAAGTTATTAGTCTCTTTATTTTCCAGTGAGAATATAAACTCTGATGGAAGGCTTTTTGTTGTTACTGTTCTTTCACTAATATGTCTTCAGCACCTGAAACAATACCTGGAGTATAGATGAAAACTCAATAATTATTTTAAATTAATTAATTACTTTTTAAAAATAAGCTTTATTGAGGAATAATTAACATACAATAAAATGCACATATTTAAAATGTAATATTTAATGAGTTTTTAGTTAGATATACACTTATAGAATCATTACTACAACCAAGAAAATAAAGAGATCCATTCCCAGTAAAACTTTCTCCTGCCCCTTTGTAATCACCTTTGACTACTTTTCCCTGAACACTCCATCCCCAGGCACCACTGACCTGCTTTCTGCCACTATAGATTCATGTTCATTTTTCAAAATTTTATATAAATTGAATCAAAAGTATATACCAGTTTTTGTCACATAGTAGTATTTCATTGTATGGATATTCCACAATTTAATTGTACTGAGAGACTTCTGAATTGTTTCCAATCTGGGGCTTTTATATATATAACTGCTCAAAATATTTGTGTACCTTGTACATATTTTTATGTGAACATATACTTTATGTCTCTTGGGCAAATGCCTAGAAATAGGTTATATGGTATGTGTATTTTTAACTTGTCGAGAAATTTCCAAATTGATTTCCCAAGTTTTGTGCCATTTTGTATTCCCAGAAGCAGTGAATGAGAGTTACACTTTTATCAATTTTACCAACACTGGGTTTGGTCACAGATGATCATGTTATCTGTGAATAAAGACAGTTTTACTTCTTCCCTTCTCATGTTGATGTCTTTTTTCCCCTTGCCATGTTACATTGGCTAAAATAGTAAGCACATTGGTGAGTGTAAGAGGTAAGAGTGGATATCTTTGCTTTCTTCTTAATCTGATGTGGAAGGCATTCATTATGATGATAGAGATTTTTCATAAATGCCCTTTTATCAGGATGAAAAGTATTTTTTCTATTATAATTTTCTGAGGATTTTTATTACAAATGGATATTGGTTACTGTCCAGTTCTTTTCTAGCATCTACTGAGATAATCATAGAGATTTTCACTTCTCAGTTATCATGAATTACATTGATTTTTAAATGTTGGACTGAACTTACATTCTTGGAATAAACCTCACTTGGTCATGATGTATTATCTTGCTTATATACCATTGGATTAGACTTGCTAAAATTTTTAAGAATTTTGCATCTGTTTTCATAGTGGATATTGTTATGTGGTTTTCTTCTAAAAGCTTTTATTTTATTATTGGGAATTACTGGCTTCATAAAATGACTGCTAAGTATTCTCACCTCTTCAAATTTCTGGAAGAGTTTGTTTGAAATTTGTATTATTTATTCTTTAACCATTTGTAGAATTCACTGCTGAAGCCATTGAGACCTGGAGTTTCTTTGTAGAAAGGTATTTAAAACATACTGGGATATTCAGATTATTTCTCCTTCAGTGAGATTTGGTGGTTTGTGTCTTCCAAGAAATGTGCTCCTTTCATCTAAATTCTCAAATTTATTGATAACCTCTCTTATTCTTATTTTACTATCTATAGAGTCTAAAGTGATGTCGCCGGTTTCATTTCTGATACTGGTAATTAAGGCCTTTTTCTTTCCTGACCAGTGTGTTTAGAGGTTATTGGGTTGTTGTTGTTGTTTTAATCTTCTTAAAGACCCTACTTTTAGTTTCATTGTTTCTGTATTCTTGTTTTCTATTAATTTTCAGTCTGATCATGATTTCCTTTCTACTGCTTTCTTTGGGTTTAATTTGTTCTTTTTCTTTTAACTTCTTTAAAAGCCAAAATTATTAATTTGAGACTTTCTTTTCTAATCCTGACATTTAGGACTATAAGTTTCCTTTAAAATGCTACTTTAGTGACACCCTCCAGTCTGTGATATGTTGTGAATTCATCTTTATTCATTTCAAAACCCTTTCTTAGCTCTTTAGTTCCTTCTTCATCACACAGCTTCTTCAGAAGTATGTGTTTTTTCCAACTATTTGGGGATTTTCTAGATATCTTTATATTATTGATTTCTAATTTAATTTCATATGATCAAGAAGATATGCATCAGGTAATTTGAAATTTATTGTGGCTATTTTTAGTCCAGCATACAGTCTATCTTGGTAAGTTTTCCATGTCTACTTGAAAAGAATGTGTATTCGGCTATTCTTATATAGAATGATCTGTAAATGTCAGGTCAAAGTGGTTAATAATGCTTACAAGTCTTCTATATTTTACTGATTTTATGCCCAGTTGTTTCTCAGTTTTTGAAAGGTGGATATTCAAACCTTCTAGTACAATTATAGATTTGTTTATTTCTCTTTGCAGTTTCATTTGTGTTCCATGGTTTTTAAATTCTGTTTAATAGGTGCATAAATATTCAGTTACATGTTCTGATGAAATGACTTCTTATTCATTAAGAAATGGTCTTCTTTATTCCTGATAATATTTATTCTTTGTTCTGAAATTTACTTTGTATGATAATTAGTAGCAACTCCTTTTTTTTTTCTTTAGTGTTAATATGGTCTATCCTTTTCTCTCCTTTTCCTTTTAATCTATTTGTGTCTTATGTCTTGAATGACTTCCTTATAGATAATATGTAGTGGGTCTGGGCTGACCTCTTTGGATTTTCACATTCTTCTTGACTTGGCCCTCATAATTACTCACTGGATTGTTAATTTTAAATAATTTAAATATTTTCTTTGTATTTTATTCATTTAAAAAATTTGTTTTGGGTAGGAGAATAGGTCTGAATTCTCTAGCCCTCTATTGTTAGTATTCCATCAGTCACCTCATCAAAAAAGAAACAAAAACTTATCAAGCACTTATTATGTATCCAGACATTTTTTCTTGGCACTGAGTTATATTATCAGCAAGTCAAAGCCTCTCCATTCACAAAACTCACATGGTGAAAAGTATTTATTTTTCTACATAAGCTGAATTAGAAGCAATTGTTTTTCAAAGTATCTTCTTCATAATTATGTAAATTTATTTAAATTTTTTGAGGTAATACTGGTTTATAACATTCTGTGTTTCAGGTATACATTGTGATACTTTGCCATCTATTTACTCTACATTATACTCCCTACTAAAAGTCTAGTTTCCATCCATCACCATACACTTGACCCCTCTACCCATTTCATCTACATACAAACCCTGTCCTGCTCTGGTAACCACCAATCTATTCTTTGTATGTAAGAGTTCGTTTCTATTTTTGTCTTGCTAGCTTGCTTTATTTCTTGATAGTCCACATATGAGTGAAGTCATACATTATTTATCTTTCCTCCGGACTTCACTTGGTATAATTTCCCCAGGTTCATTCATGTCATCACAAATGGCAGGATTTTATCTTTTTTTTTTTAATAGCTGAGTAGTGTTCTACTGTGTATCTATACCACATCTTCTTTATCCATTCATCCACTGATGACTTAGCTTGTTTCCATACCTTGCCTGATGTGAACATAGGGATTATTATTATTCAGATAAATACTGAGAAGTGGAATGGCTGATGTTGTTTATATTCCCAATTTTTTGAGGAATCTTCATGTTGTTTTTCTTGGTGGCTTCACCAATTTACATTCTCACCATCAGTGTTTTTCTCCAAACTCTTGCCAATACTGTCTTTTTGACAGAAATGAACATCTATTGAGATGCTCATCTGATTTTTATCCTTGCTTTTGCTGATGTAATATATTACATTGCTTTATTTATGTATATTGACCCATTTTTACATTCCTGTAATAAATCCTTCTTGCTCGTGACATACGATCCTTTCAACATATTGTTGAATTTTTGTGATCTACTAATGTTTTGTTGAAGATCTCAGCATCTATGTTCACCAGCAGTACTGACCTATAATTTTCTTTTTTTGTGATGTCCTTGTCTGATTTTGATATGAGAGTAGTACTGACTTTGTACTATGTATAGGGAAGCTTTCCTTCCGCTTCAATTTTTGGGAAGGGTTTGAGAAACCTAGGTAGGTGTTAGATCTTTGGATGTTTGGCAGTATTCACCAGAGAAGTCACCTGGTCCTGGACTTGTGTTTTTGAGGAAGCATTTTGATTACTGTTTCAATCTCTTTACTATTGACCGGTCTATTCAGTTTTCCTATTTCTTCCTGATTCAGTCTTGGAAGGTTGTATTATTCTAGGAATTTATTAATTTCTTCTAAGTTGTTCAATGTGTTGGCATATAGCTGTTCATAAGAATATTATGACCCTTTTGTAGTGCTCAGGCATTTGCTGTAACTTCTCTTTCATTTCTGATTTTATTTGTGACTTCTTTTTTTTCTTAGTGAGTCCTGCTAAGGGGTTTGTTGACTCTTTTTCTCTTGTCCATTACAAAATATTTTATATTTGAAGTATATTTTAAATACTCTTAAGGCATTTATTTTTACAAGGTTCTCTGTCAATTTCAAGTTAATTTAAAATTTATTTCAGTCTTCACATTTCTCCACTAAAGTCTTCACCTCAGCATATTACATAAAAACACTTTCTGCAGAAATCATTGGTACCAGCAGCCTCTTAGTGAGTTCCATGGTCAGCCTCTTTGTTCCCTAAATGAACCAACTAGATGTTACTACTGCTCCAAGATAAAAGCTCCTAACTCAAGTGTATTGGAAAAGGAATGAAACTTCTGCAAAGTGCACTTTAAGAAGAGGTACTTTTTGCTTATGAAGAGAAACCAGTGAGTCCTCTAATAATAAAAGGGAGTATTTTACAGTTAAGCACAAGGTTTGGGTAAAGAATTCCAGTGTTGCTCTGCTGATCCAGGCTGTTAATACTCTTCTTGCTCCTCCTGTGGGCCCCCTTCATCACAAAACCTTCATGTCCACAATCCTCTGCAACACTGGGTTGCTTTCCCTCTCATTCTCTTGACAAATCAATCCAATGTTCCTTAGCTTCCTAAAGTAGAAAACTCTCTTTCTCCAAATATTCAGTAAGTTTCAATATGTTGACCTCCTCTATAAGTTCAGGTGCTTCATCATCCCCATTGAGCACACCAGGATTCTTTCACACCACACCAAGCCAGCCTTAGGTATTGCGGTAGCTCTGTGTGTTGCAAGGGGCCCCTGTGAAGCTGCACTGCTAGAGCTGAAAGGTTTCTTCAGTTCGTTCACAGCTGGAGCAACAAGAGAGGGAGCCATTGCAGTTTTTTACTTTGTCTCACAGCTACAGGGTCATAGTCTTACCATCATAACTTGCATCAAAAAAACTTCTTGAGTCACTGAACAAATTCAAAAATTGTCCTCAAACGTAACTTTTACTAATTTGTCCACAGGAATTATTGTCAACACCCATCCTCTTAAAACCTGCTTGTAGTATTTTCAAGTTCTGGATATATTCTGCCCTAGTTTTGCTTGGAATTTCACTTTATTCAAAGCGATGGAGCCAGGGAACTGCATTCCATAAACTGACAATAGGCAGCCCCTGAGCCACTGTTGGATCTTTGTCAGAGTCAGTTGAAGAGTCTCACTGATCCAGGCCAGCATATCTTGTTGACTGAGGTTATCCCTGGTGACTGGCATTGAGTATACGGTCACTGCTATCTCTGGCTCTCAGTGGGACTGCGTCCATTTGCCCAGGCCTGGCTCCGAGCAGTAGAGTCTCTTATTATTTTTGTATTGCTCTTATTTCTCCCATTTGTTAATATTTGCTCTCTATATTTTATTGTTCCTACATTAGGTGCAAATGAGACTTTCTTCTTTCCTGTGTTTTCTTAATGATACTCATTTCACAAAAGTCCCTTTCTTGTACTGCCACTTTAACAGTGATGAAAACCTCTTACCTTTTGTTTTCTTTTCCTACCAGCACTTGAATCTTTTAAGAGATTTTTGTTGGTTTAATTAATTATATGTATCGTGGTGTGGGTCTCTGAGTTCATTTTACTTGTAACTCATTAAAATTCCTGAATATTAATATCTGTTTTCTTCCTCAGGTTAAGGAAATTCTCAGATTGGGACTCAGCCTACAACACTGTGGAATAGGAAGGTTTGGAAATTCTGCTCCCCTCAGCATTAATAAAAAGAAAAACTAAAGTAAGAACTGATCAAAGGAATTTTCAAAAGCTCTTCACCAAAGACAGAGGACTTTCCCATGCTGGTATCACACTGAGGTTTGTGACATGATATGGGTCTTCCATGCAAGTGGCTGAGCCCCCAACACTATGCCCAGCCAGAACTACCAAGAGAGGACTCTGTGCTCACTGTGGGCCAGCAACAGTGGGGGAGGCTGAGTCTTAACATTCCCCAAGCCAGGAAAGTAGAGAGAGAAAGGTCCACCCCCAAGTGCAGGGCTCCTAGAATTTTCTCATATTTTCTCCCTCTTTATTGGAATTCTAGCTTCGTTTATCCATTCTTCCAAGTTCAGTGAGCATCTTTATGACCATTACTTTGAAAGCTTCACCTGGTAATTTGTCTGGTATGTTTCATTTAGGTTTTTGCTGAGGTTTTGTCTTGTTCCTTCATTTGGAGCACATTCCTCTCATTTTGTTTGACTGTTTTGTTTCTGTTTTAGGCTAAATGGTTATTTCTCCCAGTCTTGAAGGACTGGCCTTGTTTTTGTATTGAATGGTAGAATTTAACCTTGCCTGGTCTTGGTTTTCTCCTGAACTTTTATGTTCCTCTAATCAGCCTTTTTTCTTGATAAGTACACCAAGAGAAGACCTCGTCACCAGAATCATGCTAAAGTGACATTCCCTTTGTGTGTTGTGTGTGCCACTAGGTCCCGCCATGAGTTGGGTGCCAGCAGAGGAAGGAAACATGTTGGGTAGGTCCAGGATCATGGTCTGGGGTGCCTGACCACTAGTAGTGGGACAATGGACTAGTCAGGACCCAAGGGCTGGTGCAGGGTGTTTCACCTGCCAGCCAGTAAATTAAAGGGAACTGGCAAGTATGGCAAGTATGGCATTTACCAGTACCACTGCTAAATGGACAAAAGGGGAACTCAGGCATGATGCTGGCCAGCATCTCTGTTCCTGGTGATATTGCCCCATTTTGTGCTCCTCTGGCTAATATTTTAAATTTAACAAATGAACATCCTTCAGATATTACCTAGGCACTCTTCAAACTACTACTTTTGCACTGGATGCTGGGCAAATGGGTCTGCATTCAGTCCTTTAAGGACAGTATCTCGTTCTCTACACTTTGATGGTTCGACTTAATGTAAACCCCTTCATTTTCCATAGCTACCTATCATGGGGGCTTGTCTCTTCACTGCTGGTCCCAAGGGTTGGCGTACCGATGTGGGTCACTGTAGTGGGGTGGTGGTTCCACCTCTTCTACTTTTCTCAATGGGGGCTTTTCATTCTTTGTAATAGAGATATTGTTGTGCTAGTTTTCAATTCTGTTTCAAAGGGGATTGCTCCATATGTAGTTATATATGTATTACACACATGGGAGGAGGTGAGTTCAGGATCTTCCTACTCCTCCCTCTGACCTGCATTCTCTAAAATGTGTAATTTCTAAGCAAATGTTAGTCCCTATTTTCTGAGACCTTCCCTGTGAGCCATAGCCTCAGCCTCACATAATGGACCTTTATGCTCAGGGAGAATTGGAGGGCCATATATAAAATTGACCAAAACCTTGGGGAAAGTTTAGAAAAATGAGCCTGAGGAGGCAGTTCTAACACTTAACATATGACTGTGAGGTCACAGATAGCAAACATAGATTGGAGAAGTGATGCTTAAGGAACTGTGCTTATGGCTTTTCTATCCACCACAGACATTCAGGAGACATCCCCTGAGATAGAAAAAATAGCCACAAAACACCTTTGGATGCAAACCTGGGTCAAAGTACCAAGGAAGATGTCAAACCACCAGAGCCCTCCAAGGAGATCAAACCATCCATGTCCCCCAAGAACATCAAACCATGAAAATTCCCACCCAAAGGGTCATTAAGCAGACCCTTCCCCGCCACTGAATAACACTGACTGCCTGCCACAAAGACCCACAGTGTCCATCAAGGAGGCTCTCATTCTGAAACTCAACACCAAGAGACTCCCATAGTTGAATCTTCCTCCCACGAATAGTTTTATACATTACATTCCTCTTCTTATAGATAGACCATGCTATTAAAAAAAACAACACACATGCATCTCAAGGGGATAGGTAAGGAAAAAACAGTTGTGTTGGAACTGCAACTGGTTCTTTTCTGGGTGTCACAGAGTTTGCCTCATCCTGACATTTCATATTATTCCCTGTTAAAGGACTGACTGTTGTGTACATAAAGCCAACCTCTGAGAAACCCAGAAGGAAAATGATGTATTCTCTGAATCCCTTTATGATCACTCAGGCTGAAAATGGCTAGGGGATGAGTGATACCATCTTGAGTCAGAGGTGACTGCGCATGCCTGTGAGTCCGGGCCAAAGATCTTTTCCTACATGCACATTCTATGATCTGCTCTGAATTGAGATGCTTCCTAATAACTCTTTGTTGGCTTATTTAACAATAGGATGATTGTTAAATATTGAGTGGGCATGATTCCTGCCCACTCAAGAGCCTCTGACCTTGAAGGGAACCAAAAATCTGACCCCAGTGTTGGAAGCAGTGAATTGAGTTCTGTGTGACCTTCACTATTCTCTGGGCCTCAGTGTCTATAACTATATGATGATTGTGCAGGGACAGATCACCAAAGCACCTTCCTTCTAGCTCAGATTAATCTTCGGTTGAATGTGGAATCATTTAAACATTGGTGAGTCAGCGCTGTCTCAGCCACATTGTCACCCCAGAAAGCAGGGCTACTGGTTTAGGGCCTCCATTTCTACAACCAGCCCCTTCCCCTCCCTCATAGGCACCTAGATGCAGATGACCCCAAACACTTGAGTATGTGGCGGCAAGAGGACTTGGCTTTGTTGAAGTATCAGGGGCACCTTGAGGGCAGATCACAAACATGCCCACCTTAAGGGTTCTCCACTGTCACTTCTTTAGGCACTCATTCCGCTTCAGGCACCCATCCCACACCCAGGATGATGCCC
This sequence comes from Scalopus aquaticus, assembly GCA_004024925.1. Lineage (NCBI taxonomy): Eukaryota > Metazoa > Chordata > Mammalia > Eulipotyphla > Talpidae > Scalopus > Scalopus aquaticus. Next base: position 23,131 of record PVIJ01009093.1, on the reverse strand, counting down.
TGTCCCCATATTATAGCTTCCCAAGCTGAAGACTTCTCCCCAAGACCCACCCTGGTTGTGGCCAAAATTAGTTGTCCATCCTGGTCATAAAGTGACATTTCACAAGCACTCGCTGGATGAAAGGACTAACCCAGGGCAGCTTTGTTCTTGGAGTTCTTGGAAGTATCTTAATGAGACAGGGACATGTTTCTGGCAAAATTCAAGGGCCACTCTGGTTCCACTGGCCCTACATAAGGCCCAGAAACAATGACCTCCTCTAGATCCCCAGCTCATAGGCATTTAGTTACCCCCCCTCCCAGACTCATATTCAGCATTTCTCCCCAATCTGCCCTGGTCACAGCCAACCCCTTTAAGCCCTTTTCAAACACACCTTGGGCTCAGGCACCCCAACTCACAAACCTAGACCAGTTGTCCCTGCATACACAGACCAAGGAGGCAGTTATACAGGCTTCTCCCCCATGGGACCCTGACCTGGCCCCCCAAACTCTTCCCCTCTGCCTCCCCCTCCCCCAGCAAAAACACTATAGGGCCAGTAGATGAAACACATGCTTTTATGCCCTGGGGTCACCAGGGGAGACTGGAGCAGGGGCTCAGCACACACACTGCAATATATAAAAGTTGTCTGTCTCCCTTACCCTGGCTGAGGCTCCTGGACTTGGGGAATTAAGTCAGTCCCTCAAGTTTCAGTATATTCTTGGTTTGGTTTGGTTCTTCACATTCTTGATTGCCTGTCCCAGTGGTACATAGGAGGTCTGATGTGGGAAAAGGCATCCAAGTGGCCACGGAATCTTAGAAGCAGGAAGGCGACAGCAAGGACTCGAATCAAGCCAGATGTCTCTCGGAGGAGGGAAGGAGTTCTGCAGCCCACCAAGGCCCCCTTACTAGAAAAAGGATCAAAGGCTAAGTTGGTTCAGTTAGTGGTGGCCTACCCGGTGTCCCAGCCCTGATGGCAGAGGCCCTCCGCCAGCTGCAGCGGTAGCTGATGGGCCTGAGCCAGCTGCTGCCCAGAAAGCAGACACCGCAGTGCTGGTGCCACCTCCGCACTGTTCACTTGCTGCTCCTGGAGCCCCGCTGTTTGCTCATGGCTGTGAGCATCTGGCTGATGTAGGAAGTCAGGAGGTCATCCATCTTGTAGCCCTGGAGACAGTGGCAAGAAGATAAACAGAGTGCAAAGTCGGTCACAGGTAGCCCACCCAGATCCAAAACACAGCTCCTAGGAACATGCAGTGGGCAAAACCCTGGACAGAGGCAAATCCTGTCTTACTCTGGACTCAGTCTCCCCATCCACACTGTTGAAAGGTTCGGTTCATCCAGCCAGATGTCTAAGGCTCGGAGCAGGTATGACTCCATGTTAAGACCTTAGCTTGTGGGTCCCTCATATCCTGGATGTCCACCTTCAGGAGTGACTGAAGGTTCTACCAGTTGAACTATGCTTGGAAGCCTTGAGGAAGACCTCAAGGCTAATGGTTCTCTCGTTGAGCTCAGGGGTTAGAGGCTCAACCCCCAGAAATGAAGGCACTCAAACAATAGTTACTGAATAAGTCCTAAGCCAGGCCTCAAATAGACCTGATCTTGGCCCCAACCCGACACTTCACCCTGACCCCAGGCCAAGCTGTGCGTTTCTTGTGTGTGTTCTAGGAGGATGGCTGAAGCTACTGCTGAGATGGAGCGCGGGGGCCTAGAAGGAAGAGCTCACCAGGGACGTCTCACAGAGCAGTTTGCTCCCGCGCACCAGGTTTCCGATGGTGATATGGAAATAGGTGTTCCCGCTGCTCCAGTTGGAGATCTTGGTGAAGGGGTGAGTGGTCAAGATGTCCTGCGTGAGCAGAGAGAGTCTGAAGCTGCACAGCTGTACCCTCTGGCCTCACACCCCTCAACCCCAGCCCGCCACAGACACAGCCCTCACGAAAGGCCTTGGGTCCTGGGAGGGCACAAAGAGCAAGAGGGTAGCAGCCAGCTGTGCGGTGAAACTGCTGTGGAGGCAGTCTCCTCCCTCACCAGGCCTTGGCTGGGACCAGCTGTGGGCCACCCAAGGAAGTCCAGTGGTCTTTTGGGTATTTGGGGCCAGTATTGGAAATTTGGAAGACCTGAAGGCACTGAAAGTATGGTCCTGGATGAAATGGTCCAGGGAGAGTTTGAGGAGGGGGATAAGAACACAGGACAGAGCCTTGGTGACACAGTATGACTTGGGTAGAGAAGCCCTTGAAAATGAGAGGAATGACCAAGAGACCCAGGAGGAAAAACAAAAGTGGGCACATGAGCAAAGACGGTGTCACTTGTGCCCTTTACCAAAGCTCCAGTTATATCCCCACTGTGTCCATGGTAGGACTGTGCCTCCTGGCCCCTTGCTCGGGGCTGCTCTGGTCCACAAATACGAGCAGCAGTTACCCTAGCACAGCCTGCCATCCTGCCCAATACAGTCAGAAAGCGTTTGGAAGAAAGGAGCCATCAGGAACAGTCAGTCCAAGAATGCTGAAAGGCCAAGTACTAAAAAGAAACTCATGATTTAGTAGCAAGGTGTTAGTAACTGAAGGGAAAATTGTGATTTTGCAGATGAGGGGGGAGGAAGTGGACGGAGCAAACACAGACAACCTCTCAAGGTGTGTGGCCAAGAGGCCAAATGAAGTGAGGATGGTGGCTGGCAGGGGCTTCGGGGCTTTGTGTCTAGGGGTCTTCAGAGATGCAGACAGGGAAGCCAGTCCCTATCTGGTCATCCCTGTCACCGCTCACCTTAGTTCTGGGATCGATGAGGCTGACCCCATACTTGTTGATGGCAATTAAGAGGATCTCAGGGAAGTTGGGCTCTGTAGTTTGCTAGTAAAGAAAGCCAGAACTATCAGATGGGAGGCCCAGAGCGGGGAAAGCTCTGTGCACTTAGGGACAGGAAGGAAACTGCACCCAGCTAGGATTAAGTCTGCCTCTCCTGCTGCCTAGGGGTAGCAGGGGTGCTGGCAGCCCTACCACGACCTCACGGTTTTCGCTTCCGCTGGGCTCTCAGTGCTACCTCAGATCCCTTCATGGGCCTCCAATGACCTCCTCTCCCATGCTTCCCAGACACAGTTCCATTCCTTCTCTCCTGCTTCTCTGTGAGTCTGGTATCGCCTCTCTCAGCTCAAATGTCTCATATTAAAAACCCTCCTTGAACCTGAACTTGCTTCTTGCTACCTACCTACCCTCTTCCTCGTACAGGCAAGCTTCTCAAAAGGGCTCCCATCCTGACCTCATCCTCTCACACCAGCCTCTGTACCATTCTCCTGCCTTTTGCTGTGAGCCTCAGATCCACCCTCCTCTTGCAGTCAGACTGGGTTTCTGGCCTCATCACCCCTGTTCAGAACTCTCCCAGGTTTGCTGCCACCTGCAGGAGGAAACCCATCAGCTTGCTGACCTGCCTCTCCGCAGTTTGCTCACCTCAGACCCTAAGCCCATAACTGTACTCAACCACTGGCGCATCCTGCCCCACCCGAGCTCTTGAACCTCTGGGTCTTTTCTCATGCTGAACCCTTTGCCAGTAACATTTCCCGCAGGGTGTCCCTGGAAAGCTCAGGTGTTACCTCCTCCAGGAAGCCTCCCCAGCTTTCATACTCCAGGTAGGTCTCCCACCCGGATGAGGGTTCCCCTCTGTCACTAGTTTGGCCTATTTACATGTTTGGCCTCCCCTGCCAGGCTGAGCTTCAGGACCCTCTGCATCCCAGAGCTCGGCACTTAGCTGACACATTTAGCTTGGGGCAAGGCTGAGAAGTCTCCCTCCTTCCCTTGCTAGGAGGTGGCACAAACCATTGCAGTTTCCCATAGTCCTGGAGAGGACTCTCTGTGATTTCTTGTCTCCCTTCCTCCCCCTCTTCCTCTTCCCTGAGAAGCATCCCTCATAGCATACCTTCACCTCGAAGAAGGCTGAGCCAAAAGTGGGCCACTTGAAGATGAGCTTCAGGAAGGCCAGCTTGGCCTCCTCCTTGGACTTCCCCGCATGCTTGTTGAAATAGGCGACGATGGACTGCAGGGGGAGGGTGGGTCAGAGTCCTCTCCCCTCCCACCCCTGTCCCCTTTGCACTGTTAACAGCTGTCATGGACCCTGGAGGGCTGGGCATAGGATAGGGGTCCTCAAGACCAGGAGGGGTTCCCATTTATCCCAGTTAATGGACTCTTGACTGCCTTTCCCTCCTCCCACCAGGCAGGCCAAGAGTAGCAAGTAAAATAGGTCACCATGGTAACCAGGACAGAGAAAATTACTGCCAAGTAGTCAGTTGAATCCTGTACCTGGAGGACTGGAAAGTAAAGCAGATACAGGGGAGAGTGGGAAGGAGACCTTATATACAGGGGTCACAAGAGGAATTTCCTTGGACTTGGGCTGCTGGTCAGTACTTGCCCTTTTGACCCCTGAGGTTCCCAGGGACCCTCTGTGGGGGCTCCCTGTTCCCATTGCCCACCCCCATGCTCACCCGCTTCCAGTCATCAGGTGAGACCTGCCGAATGAGGTCCTGGGGCACCAACTCCCGTAGCAGCTTGGGGATACTGGGGAAGTAGGACTTGTCCTCCTCGAACTTGACCCTGTAGATCAGCGCCCCTAGCTGTAGCACCTCCTCCCTCGTGCACTTGTGGTAGCCTCTGAGATACTTGGGCAACTCCTGCCAGAGACAGAGCAGGTCACAGGTGTGGAGGGGTCTGGAAGAAACAGGCTCTGGGCTGACCACCTGAGGCTGGTCTACTTGCCTGCACTTAGGGTTGCCCGCACTTGGGCTCCCCCACTTCTCCAGCCTCAGCTGACCCTGCTCTCCAGGGACAGAAGACAATGATGCCTGCACAGACTCAGCAGGTCATGTTTGCAAGCATAACCATATGCGAATATTCTCTTATTTCCCCTGTAACAGTCCAAGGAGGTGAGCAGTCCTATTTCAAAGATGAAGGCACACAGAGTGACCAGCTGGTGAACTTTAGACTGTCCCATCCCCTGAACCTCCTGGGCCTGACCTTGCTTGGGAAACACCTCTCAGGCTGCCTCCTCCCATTGTGTCCCCAAGATGGTCTGGTTTCATCTGCAGCACCACCCTCTTCTCCCACCTTGAATTTCCAGACATGGAACCAGAGTAGCTGAGGCTAGGGAGTAAGCCTCTGATGAACCAGTGCTTCCCACAGACTCCTGGAGCCTTAAGACTGTCTTATCCACTATTTGAAGCATAGGGAAACTGAGGCTGGCTTGAGGACACTGTAGATCAGAAACATGACTTTTGTCTTTATCACACAATTATATTTGAGTCAATTATTATCCACACATCTTTTTATCTACTCGCCCTACCTCCCCATCCATAGATCCACCTACCTACCCATATAGGTCTACCTACCCCCACAATCCATTTCCCCATTTGTCAGTTCATCCACGTACCTGCCCACCTATTCTTTCACCTGTCCACTCACTAATATCCATTCATAAATTCATTCACCTTCCATCCTTCCACCCATTCACCCATCCATCAATCCAATAAATATTCACTGAGTAACTATTACGAGCCAGGCCCCTTAAAAAAAAATAACATATCCCCTTCCTGTTCTCAGGGAACTCGTAGTCAAGACAAGAAGAGACATTAGTCACCACAAGTCAACGTATAGTTACAATCTTCAAGGGCTTGTTCTCTGGGCTATGAGAACATACAACAGAGTAACCTGATATAGCTGTGGGACAGGGAAGACTGCCCTTGTGATAAGGTGATTGAATTCAAGCTTCGTAGGTGAAGGAAAGAGTCAAGGAAGAACACAAAAGGAGAACATTCCGAAGACCCTGCATCAGCCTTGAAAATCCAAAAACTTGTAGCCGGAATGAACAAAGCAATGGGTGTCGCAGAAAAGACTAGGAAGCAGAAATAGGTAGTGCACCCCCCCATGCACGGTCAAGCCAGGATTTGAGGTTCTACCCTCGTAGCAATGGAAAGCTACTGAGAGGGTCTGGAAAGCATGATGGCCACCCTGTGAAGCATAGATTAAAGGGGAGCAAAGACAGGTGAGGGAGATAGGGAGAAAGATAAGGCTTCATCTGGGTGAGAGAAGATGGTGAACTGACTAAAGTTGATAGGATGATGGAAAGACAAATAGATTCTAGAACTAGTCAGCAGGTAAAGACATTAGATGGATGATTTGGGACACAGGAGGTGAGGGAAGGGACATGTCAAGGCTGACTGTTGGGTTTCTGCCTTGGCTAGTTACGGTGCCATTTACCAAATGGGCAGCTGGAATCAGGGTGGGAGGAGGCGTGGAGAAGAGGCAGACCCCAAGTCTGAATGAGGACCAAGCTTCTGACTCTCAGGCCAGGTGGTCCTCCACCACAGCCGCTACGAGCCCTGCATCCTTCCTTCCCAGCAGCTTGGTTTGTCTCTCTAACAGAATGGTAAAGAGGCTAGCCCAGAAAAGTACCCGGAATCTGCATCAGCCAGTATCTGCATCATCACCAAACCCAAGTTCCATTAGCCATGTGATGCTAATTCCATTATTGGGCCTCATAAGTCTCAGTTTCTCCCTCTGTAAAATGGGAAGAACACACTACTTCTTGAAAGTTTATTGGGAAACAGAATGAGTAACAAGTGCCAGAGACATAACAGAGGCTTAGCGTGTAGACTTCCTGCAGGCACATGCATCTGCTTGGAAACATTGACAGACTCACACCAAGAGCTTGGCTACACCCTGGCATAGCTGTTTGAATTCAGGGGAGAGACCTCTCACCTGGGGAAGGACCTGAGAAGGTGGGAATTGGATGCTCAGAAGAAACTATCAAGGCCCTGAAGGCTGGGGGTTAAGAGGGAGAAGGATCTGAGGGGGGGACATCCCTGGGGTCCCCCTAGTAGATGCTCTGAGGCCTTGCTGTTCCAGGGCTCTGCTTTCCCAGTCAAAGCACAATGAGGCAGGCAGTGCATGGAGGCAACAAGGACAGAGAGGTGCTCACCTGGTAATAGTGGAAGATGGAGTCAGCCATGGGGTCCTTCCCTGGCACTGTGGTGGTCCACAACTTCTTCATAAAGAACACCTGGTAGGTGAGTGATGGCAAGATTCCTGTGGCACAGAGAGTGGGCAGCAGATCAGCCCAAGGGTCCTAGCACCAGCCTCAGAGGAGGCCTGATCTCAGATCCCACCCAGGTGGGCCTCAAGATATGGCCTTGAGCCAGCACCTGCCCTGCTCAGACCTCAGAGGAATCCCAGGGCCCAGCCTCACATTACCATCCTTGACGGGCCGCGCCTTCTTTATCCAGTCTGTCAGGTGTCGAACAAAGTCGAAGAAGAAATCATTCTCAGGGACGCTGATGACCTAGAGACATGGCCATTCTGGTCTGCTCATTGTAGTTTGAGCAGTAATAAGTTTTCTGACCTTCCACCCAAGGCCTTCCTGGTGACCTCTTCTCCTGAAAGACTCCTGCTTATAGCCAGAGGGGTGTGTCAGCCCACTCTGCCCTGACTGCAGCTGTTTAGTGTCTCTGCCACACAACCCAATTCCTGTCCGGAGAGAGTCATTCAGCAAAGACCTACTGAGAGTTGATCAGGACCCCACAAATGGCTAAGAACAAGGCCCAGGCCCAGCCTTGGACATTCTTTAGCATCCGTGTCCTGTTTCTCTCACAGGCCTTAGCTCCCCTGCATCCAGGATCTCATTGAGGCCACTTCTGGGTCCCCAGTATCTGGTACAGGGACCAGCATCAAGTGAGGAGACAGACGGGTGCCCACAAAACTGAGTGAGCAACAGGAGGTGTACCTGATGCTGCTCTCTGTCTAAGACGGTCGGGGAAGCCTCCCCGCAGGAGGGGGCTTTAAGGCTGGGCCTTGAAGACTCCGTGGACAGAAAAGTGGGGAAGGGCAATGTGGCATGAAGGCAGGGGCACAAGCTGTGGAGTGAGACCAACCTGAATCTGAGTCTCTGCTCTGACCCCTTGGGTAAATCATGTCACCTTTCTGAGCCTAGGTCTTGTGATTTCTTGGGTAGGGGTAATCACCTTCCCTCCCAGGGGTATTTCAAGGTTAATTGGCAAGGTTGGTTGCCTCATAATGGCAATGGAGGGATCAGTCTGAGCAAATCTGGAAAGTTCATGTGTGTTGGGGGAGGGGGAGGAGCCACATGGTCCCCCAGGGATCTGAGGCCATGTTGTGATTTAGGAGTAGTTGCAATATTAAGGGGTTATTCCAGGGATGTAGAAGCAGATGAGCATGTAAGAGAGCCTACTCTTCCTTACCCCCCTCCTTCTTTCTGTCTCTTGCCCTCCCCCTGCTGCCCTCATCAGCTCCTAAGACCTCAGAAAATTTCCCAACAGACCACAGCAGGCAGATAGACAACCCACGACCCACACCCACCTTGTCTGCAATTTTGACGAAGAGGCTGAATCCCTCGGAGGACTTGAGGAGCAGCCTGGAAGAGATGTTCTGGCAGAAGTCCTTGGCCTTAGTGCTGGACTCCACCTCAAAGGCCTGGGGGCAGGAAGGGAGACTTGGGTAGCTCCCTCGGGCAGGACCTCTCCTGAGGCCTTTAGCATCCTGGCTGTGTCTCCACCTAGACCAAGGCCCCTCCTGTGCCAGACACCCTCCCTGTCAGAGGGTGCTTCTCTGGGGTCTGGAGCTGGGCATGTTTAAGAAAAGGAAAAAACAACTCTGTCTAGATATTCCCAGACCTCATTCTCTGAAGTCCTCCTAGTGGGCCTCGACCTCTGGGCCTGGCAGTCAAAGCCTGAGTGATGGCAGAGGCCAGGCAGAGTGCAAATGGGACAGGGAAGGAGGGAAGCCAGAGGAAGAAGAAAGTAAAATCCATGAAGAGGGAGAAGAGAGAAGGGAAGCAGCCCAGACTGGGGTTGAGAGGGAACAGAGAGTCTTAGAAAGTTTAGCTGAGGGAAGAGCATGCTTTAGGTGACTACTCCATGGAAACTTCCACTGGAGGAGACAGGAAAGGATTTCGGGAAGTTTTCTGGACTTGTGACTAGAATCTTATAATGGCACTTCTGAGGCTCTAGTCTTTAGACAAGATTTTTAAGTGCTCTTCAAACTAGGAGTTTCGATATTGGACTCAGGTTAACTGAACGAGATGCTGGGCTGAGACAGGGCAGGGGGCAGGAGACAGCCTGACCAAGTGGGTATGACAGAAAGACAAACGTGGCCTTTGAAGAGGGACCCAGGATCAGGTCAGGTGAGGAGGAAGGAGGGGGCTACAGAAAAAAGGAGTGCATAGCCCCGGAGCCGTGTGCCAGGAACAAGGCTGGAATCAGAGAGATGGCACCAACACAGAGCTCCACGCAGAGGAAAAAAGCACTTATGCCAAGAGCCTCCTCAGAAGGAAGGGGGGAGGGGTCACTTTTTCCAGAAAGCTGCTCAAGAAAGCAGGGGGCTGGACCAGGATCCCAAGACCCCTCTTCTCCCACCCCTGGGAGTCTCTGGCCTCATGACTGAGCCCTGACTCCACTCCAGTGAGCAACTCCTGTGAGGGTGGGAGCAAGTGTGGGGATGAAGGGGGGATGTCAGGGCGCCATGTCCCCTGAGGGAGCCTGGCCCTTCGGGGGCATTCATGGACCAAGAGGCCGGTAGCCCTCACCTCATCAGTGTCATCGGGGAAGTAGACCTTGTGGAAAATCTGGGTGGTTTTGTGCTGGATGGCCTCCACCTCCACCAGATGTGGGGGGTACTTCCGAGACCCATTTCTGCAAGCCAGGGAAGGGAGGAAAATCAGTCGGTGAATTCTTGGGGCTGTGGGGAGCGGGGAACAGAGGGCGACCTTCGTCCTAAGCCCGGTCCACCACTTCCTCCCCAGTGACAGTCGCTTAGCCTCTCAGAGCCTTGAGCTCCTCATCTGTTAAATGAGATAACAGTACCCGCCATAGGGCTGCGCAGGGGATGAAATGAAGCAAAGGATGCAAATGGACTTTGTAAAGTGTAAAGTGTGGTCCAGATGTTTATCTCCCCAACAGACCCGAAGGTCCGAGCCAAGCCCTTTGGGGCCTCCAGACTCCCAAACTGTGTCTAGATGGGCACTGGATGCAGCAATCTTTGTCGGGCTGGTGGCTCTGATACCCCAGGGGCAGATCCCAATAGTTATGGGGCCACAACCTCACCCCACAAGGCCCGCATGGCTAGAAGCTGACCCCAGTACCAGCCCCCACGCTCCATGCCCCTGCCCATCATCTGCTGTACCTCAGCGCTTTCTGGAGCCTCTGCAGACAGTCAATGGCCAGCGGGCAGTGCTTGCGGGACTGCAGGAAGCGCTGCACATGCGGCAGGAGGATGTTGCTGGGGGGGAAGAGGCCCGTGCACAGCCATAGCAGCTCCCAGCCCCGCTCTTCACTGTACCTGCAGGGGAGGTGGGGTGGAGCATGGGCGCCAGGGGCCAGTCACCAGCACCCAGCAGAGCCCCACCTCCCCCAGAATGGTCCCTGAGCCACACACCCCTCGCTTCCTCAGAGTGGGAGCACAGTCCCGCCCTCAAGCCCACCCCCCTCTGATGACCACCTTCCTGATAGGCAGGGAGGTGTCCACTCAAAGTGTGTGTTGTTGGCAACCACGTCAGGCCACACAATTACCGGTCTGTGTGGGGATAAGGTGCTTATGCCAGAATGAAAATCAACTATCTCACCAAGGACTCTGGTTCTGTTAAGGATTTTTCTTTTAATAGCAAGACCTTCCTATGAAGGAAGTTGTGTGTGATTTATATTCTGGCAGAAGTTCTTCGACTCATCTGTTTTTTGGATATATACACCATGCAGTCAGACCAACCCTTGGGCTATCTTCGGCATCTGAGCTCCTTGGGCCTAATAGGAGGGAAGTTTGGAGAGCTTCTAGGAGGAGGTGACATTTGATCTAGCCTTTAAAGAATGAGGAAGATTCTGATATGCAGAGAAGAAGAGAAAAGGTTTTCCAGGCTGTGGACACTGCAGGTACACAGGTTTGCAGTCTGAAAAGGTCTGATGTACGTTTGATGGTAGATTTAAGTAAGAGGTGCAGAGTGTGACAAAACTGAGGAGGGATTGGGAATCTGAGTGGAAGGGGCGAGGATGGGTCTTCTCGGGCTCTGAGATGAGCACTCCTTCCTTGGTCCAACTTAACAAGGAGGAAAAGGTAACACTCCCTGGTGCCCCACACCTCCAGCTGAGAGTTTGCCACCAGAGCCAGGGATGGAGCATTTGTTCATAAGCTGAACCTGCAGGCACATGACTGGGGTGGGCTGGGGAGGGGTTCAGGCAGGGAGTGGCAGGAAGTTAACAGGACTGGAAGAAAAGCTGAGCTGTTAAACTTGAAGGACAGTCTCAGAGGGTGCAGCCACGACCTTTTGGTTCTTGACCCATCCTCCTTGGGCAGTGAGGCAGAGCGAGGACAGGAGAGAGCCTGAGGAGAGCGCTCTGCTCTGAGTGAGGACAGACTCCGGCAGAGCCAGCTGCAGCCTTGGAAGGGTGACCTGACCGCTCCCAGTCATCACATTGGCCTGACAAAGATTCTTTTTAGCCCTGAGCACTAAGGGAGTGGAAGTCTGTCCCTTATCTCCACCCCCCACTCCCTCACCGGATGTGGTTGTCAGTCAGCTGCTTTAGGATCTGCACATACACCTCATCCTTGAGGGATTCAGCCTTCAGGGCTCCTTCAAAGATCTGATCAGTGAGTTCATTGACGGAGCGCATCCTCTTGGATGGGTAGTCACCCATGTACTTGAGCATGGGTGGGGAGTTGTCAAGGAAGGACTTGTGGCCAATGAGGGAAGCCAGCAACAGAAGGCTATTTTCCCTGACAGGATCCGCCTCCCCCAGCTATGTGGCCCTGGGCCTCTGGCTGCTCCAGGTCTTCCCACCGTGCTCCCCAGACCCACTCCCCACCCTTTCTTCCCAACTCCTCTGGCTGCCTCCTCACCAGCCACCTCAGCAGCGCCTGCTTGAGAGGCTCCCTTGTGTGGCTCCACAGCCGGTCCTTGCCTAGGCTTCTAACTCCATATCCAAAGACCTCATAACTACCAGGATGGACCTTCAAAATAAAAAATCTGACCAAGCTACCCTATGTCTAGTAGCTCCCTGGGTCTGTGGGACATAGTCCAAGCTTCCTAACAGGCTTGGAACAGTCATCCATGTCTTCAAATTCCTTCTTAAACTCCGCCTTTCACATGTGCTGGACTATAATATGCCCCTGAAATAGCCCTCCTTTGTTACCTCAGGGCCTTTGCATGTGCTGTGCCCTCTGGAACAGCCCCCACCCAGCTCCCTTTTGACTAACAAAGGCCTACTCAGCCTTCAGGGATGAAGTGGTGTGTTAGTTGCTTCAGGATCTGCATGTACACTTCATCCTGGAGGGGCCCAGTTTTCAGGGCACCCTTGAAGATCTGGTTGGTAAGTTGCTTCTTCTTCCAGGAAGCCCTCCCTATACTCTCCAAGGTCAAATAAGGTCACTGTGCTGTCCAGCCCATCTCAGCACTAGCCCCAGTCAGCATGTCTCCCCTCTCAACTGTGAGTACCATGAGGGCAAGGACTGGGTCTGATCACTGCTGTGTCACCACGTGTGACCCAGCATGTAGCACAACACATATATATCAACCCAGTACTGTCACTGGAGGTCAGAGGAAACAACAGATGAGGCAGCTAGGCACATGGATGGACCAACTTCATCCTTTACCTGCTGAACACAACTCAGCATCCCTTACCTGCCCAGGGTCCAACTGGGCCCCTCAGAGGGACTCAGTCCACCCTGCCCTGAATCCCCTTCCCTAGGGCCCATGCCCTGACCCTTCCTGTTCTCCACGCCCCCACCCCCGTGGGTATGGATATCAATGAAGGCCATGCAGGCTTCCTGTGACAGCTCCTCACTGCCCAGAATCTTCTTCAGCAGCGCCTGCTTGAGAGGCTCCCGTGTGTGGCTCCACAGCCGGTCCTTGCCTCGGGCTTTGGACACCATCACCCGGCTCAGTGTGTGCTTGGGTGGGGGCCTGACAGGGAACAGAAGCAGTGAGCCCCAATCTCCAGGAGACCCCATCCATAACCCACCCAGCACTCAGGCTGAGGGGAGGGGCCTTGCTTTTCCTGCTGTGCCATGTCACCTGGGAGGGGTCACCAGCCTCCCTGGTCCTCACACAGATCCTAACATAGCCAGCCCTGCCCACCTGCCCGGGGCTGGGGCCTGCCCTCTCTGCTCTGATCCCGAAAGTGCTGCCTATAGCACTCTTCCACCCTGGTCACCCCTGTACCGTGCAGCTTGAAGACGCCTCATCCCCAAAGCCTCTCTGTCCCCCGGCTCCCATCATCTCCATCACATGTGATTCTGGGCACACAGAAACATCTGCCTGTCTCCCCACGAGACTGTGAGCCAGGCAGAGGCCCACCTGAGTACCCAGACCCACCTGGGTGAGCACAGTCAGCATCTCCTAACTGAAGCCAGCATAGGATGGCATAACCCGAGAATGGTCATCTCAGTGGACAGAAACTACCCCTCCCTGGCACTCTGATCCAGGCCTGCTCATGGGTGGGGCACGCAGAGTGACCTCCCACATGCACTGCAGAGATCAGCCGAAGCCTGCCGCCCACCATCCAGGGCGCCCCTCCTTCCCCGTCACCTGAAGTAGTCGTAGGAAAATTCCTCCAGCGTGTAGGGCTTGGCGCGCACCTCAGGCTCTGCTGTTCGCAGCTGCATGAGCCGGATAACATCCTGCCTCTGGTCCGGGGTCATGGTAACCAGGGCCTAGGGGGCCAGAGACAGGGGCCTAAGGTCAGCTGTCCACCTGGGGCCCCTGGGGCCACCATGGCAAAGCCCAGAGTTCACTGAACTGAGGCTGGAGATCACCTCAATGGAGGTGGACCCTGTGCCCCTTTTGGACCCCAGGGGCGTCTTTCCTCCTTGGCATCTTGGGAGTCACTTTGCTTCCTGGGCTGGGCTCATGACCATTCCCCCTGAGCCCTGTGTCTGAACGAGTTTGGGTCTCTCAGAAAGCCGGGGCAAGGCGGGGGGACAAATCAGCAGAAGAAATGCCCGGTCAACAGTCTTACTCAGGGGCTTCCTGGAAACTGGCTGAATTAGGCGGAGCAGGTCCTCCCTCCCCAGGTCTGCCCTCCCTGTGCTCTCAGTGCGGCCGACGCCCCACCTCAAGCCGCCCTTCACCCATCCTGCCCCTGGGAAGTTCCTGTCTGAGGTTTTCTAGCCTCCTCTCCACTCAGCACAGGATTTCATCGCTGCCCCATCTTAAGCCTGCCCCACCCGCAGACCTCCAGATCATCTGGAGTTGCAGACCATGAATCTATTGTCATCCCTCGCTCCACTTCACAGACATTGAAAGAAGACATGAAAGGTTCAGGGCCGCCTCCCCGCCGTCTGCCACCCCCAGACCACGTACCACAATCTCCCTGGGCGGTATGGTGACAGTGGGCATGACATACACGCAGTCGGTGGGGAAGTCCCCCCGCTGCTTGGTCCTCTCATTGATGCCATTGGCCCAGCCGGAGTTCATGACCTGCTCGCCTGTGTCATGGTCCAGGATGATGAGGTCTCCTTTGGCAAAGCTGAGGAAGCCTGATTCCTCACCCGCTGGGAGACAGAGGTGCATGGGGACACATGGGCACAGAGAGGCTGGGTTGGTACCCTTTTATTTGGGTTGGTGACCTATCAGCTGCCCCGCCCTGCTGAAGGACTGAAGCCCTGTCCCACTCATGTCTGCTCACTGGTCACCCTGCTGCCCCTTGCCGTAACGCCCCACACAGACAAAGCTGTTAGAATGGCCACTCCTTGGCGCAACAGCCTTCTGTGGCTCCCCATTGCCCTTAGAAGAAAGCCCACTTGCCTTGGGAGCTGGCCTTGCTGACTTTCCTGACTTTTTTCCACCTCACCTCACCCATTCCAGCCAAACCATCCGCAGTTCCCGGACACACTGCATTGTCCAACCTCTGTGCCCTTGTGTTCTCCCTCTGCCTCCAACATTGTGTTCACATGGCCCTGAATCCCAGGCTGCGTGGCGTCTCCCCTCGGTGGCCACAGGCTCTGGGCTTGCCAGATCCCTGCACTGTCTGTCTCCACTCCTCTCCCCACTGAGGGAAGAAATGGGATCAGTTTCCTCTGTTTCGTCCATGCTCTGCCAGAGGAGGCCAGGGGAATGCTCAGTCAGGGTAGTTGCTGAGGTGTCAGCATTTGAAGATAGTATCTGGAGAACACTGAGAAGGACCCCTGATCTCACCTGGAGAGAGTGACGGGAGATAAGAATGGGAGGAGGTGGGGAGGGTGGCAGGGAGAGGAAGACTCTCCACAGGGCACGAAGCTCTTTGGTCCATCTGGAGCAGAATGTGTCTGGGGAAGGACAGGTAGCGGGCCCTAGAGCCTGGGATGCCAGGTTAGGGCCAAGTGTGTGATCTACCTAGTGCCCCTGACCCCTAGGGCCTGGCAGCGTGTTGGGGGCCACTCACCAGGGTTGGGATTGTCCTGCAGGGCCACCACATACTTAGACCTCTTCCGGAGCCCCTCCAGGAAGGTGACCACCAGGTCACGGATGTCCTCGGAGTTGCTAGAGGTGAAGGTGTACTCGTCCCCCTTGATGGTGGCCAGCGTGAAGCTGGGGGCTACCAGTTTCGCTCCCCTGCAGGACCAACACGGAGAACAGGGCCCAGCCGGGGTCAGTCCTGCCCAGCCCACGTCAGCGCAGCCCAGCGAGAGCAAGACACGGCACTCCCTGAAGGAGACCAAGGCCACCTCAGTCGGATGTGGCCCAGCCAGAAGGAGGCCAGTCCAGCCAGCATGAGACCAGCCTGACACGTCTCAGCCTACGTCAGACACGGCCCGGCCAAAGTCACACATGGTCTGAGGGACGCCTGCAGGGGCCCTGCTCATCCCGTCTGCTAATTCCTGCTCCATCTTTAGTGACATCCCACCTCTTCTCACAGCCCTCATCATACTAGTCCCTGTTTGAAATGGTCTGTTCGATGTCCATCTCCCTCTCTGAAGCTGCAAGAGGGTGAGCACTGAATTGTCCCCACTGTACCCTGGGTGCCTGGTCAGAGCTGGTCCACAGGGGACCCAGCCCAGAGACACTTCTACATGCCACAGGAGGAGGGGGGCACTGCTGAGAAGGCCCGTCCTTCCAGGACCCCAGCCCCACCACGCCTTCCCTGTGCACTGTGCTTCTCAGCTTACAAAGAGCTCCCCCAAGAGGGACTGCATTTATTGCTCACCAATGCCAGGGAAGGAAGGTATAGGAACCTCTCTTTTAGGCAGGAGGACATAGAAGTGAGTCCCATTCAGGCCTTGAACTCCAGGCCAGACTCGTTTTGTACACACTTGACAGTCCCTGACTCCCCTAACCTCCCACACCCATCTCAACACAACTCCACCCCCCACCTTCCCCTACACAAACTTGGGAAGCAGGTGCCTGAGGGGTCTTGTGCGCACAGACAAATGCTCAGACTGCATGTCCCTATACCTTGGTGATAGCCTTTGTGAGGTAGACACTCCCCACAAAGCGCTGGAACCCCTTCTTCCCCATCTGTCTGTCTGCATCTCCAGCTCCCCACTCCAGAGAGCATTGAATCAGGACTCTGGGTCTGAGCCCCCGCCCTGCACTGCAGTGGCTGTTGGGAGGACATGGACTAACCGGCTGCTGGACACCGCCATGATCTCGGGGAAGGACAGCTCCAGAAGCACCTGCTCCTGCTCATCCACGAAGTAGACTCCTGTCCAGTTGACGGCCACGATGACATCGTTCTTGGGGAGGCTGGGGCCTGGGGCAGAGATGAGGGCACTGGGAGGGAGGCTTCCCTGCTTCCACGCCCACCCCTCCAATCCTCAGAACCTCCAGCCCATTGTACAGATGGAGAAACTGAGGCTCAGAGGGCACAACCTCCCTATAAGCCCAAATCCAAGGTGCAGTGGGAAGAGTGCTGAATTAGGGAACTGTTTTGAGTCTTACCCCTGCCACTGGGGGAATCTGGCTCCCTTGGCCCTCCACTGCCATGGGCTGGTGCTGTTGATGAGGTGTGGGAGGAGGACATGGGGTGGGGAGGCTGAAGGGTACCTGAAAATTTGAAGGCTTCATAAAACCTAGAGAAGAGCAAGGGCCACTTGAAGCGGGCATAATTGACCACATCCTCTTTGACCTTCTGGGCATCAGTTCTCCTTTGGGCGTAGATCCCCTGGAGGGGGACAGAAAGAGACAGGGGACAAAAGACGTTGTACAAGCTCTGCCTGAAAATCCAACATCACTGCACCCAGGCCAGGAGTGGCCCCAGAACTCCATGGCCTCCCCCCAGCCCATCAGCCAACAGCCACCCCATCACTCACTGCCCTATTAGCAGGGACATCAGAGAGCACTTACTAGAGAAACCAGGGTCCTGCCCCCACAGAGTTCCCAATTAAGTAGAGTGACAGAAAAGCGGACAATCCCAACTCAAAGGCAGGGATCAGGAGGGGGCGTTTGGGGAACAGGAGCATGTGGCTGAATGGGGCGTGCAGGCCAAATCGGACTGCGAAGAGGAAACGGGAAGGGCAGGGGAGTCCGGCCAAGTGGAACTGTGGGTGAGGTCGCCACCCAGCGGAACTGTCAGGGGAAACTGATAGGTAATTGTGGGAGTTAGGAAGGTCACAGATCTTTCTGGAGTGGGTGACAGGGTCTGGGGGGCCTCTGTGAGCCAGGCCTAGATGCAGAGGACGTGATGGGAGTGGGGTGTAGAGGCTCAAGGGCAGCTCACCAGAGAAGGCGAAAAGTGGAGTTGGAGGGCATACGGGGCTCCCTGATTAAGAAGCGGCCACAAAGCATTTGGGATAAGAGATTGCCACTCTGTGGGGCCCTTGGCAACACGACAGAGCTGAGCGTGCTCTTACACACTGAGGCCTGCAGGTGAGAGGCCGAGGGGTCTCCTCCCACAGCTGGTGTCTTCCTTATCCCATGAGCAGACCCCTTAGTTTGAAAGGGAAATACCCATGGTTGGCTTCTGGCCCAGGAAGGAAGTTGAGCCAAGGTTCTTTTAGGGGAAAATGGGGTTACACTTCCTAGAAGCTCCTCCAGTGCCCCTGAGCCATAGCCCTACTGCCTAACCCCAACACCCTGGGCCCTTGGTTTCCCTCCTGAGATTTCAGGGCTGGACTTGATCCATCTCTGTGTCTCTGGCACCAGCCCAGTATAGATGGCAGAAGGCAAGTGAACATCTGGAGGTCCATGATGGAGAAAAGCTGTGGGAGGCAGGGGGCCAGGATACATTGTGTTCCCTTGGACAGACATGTCAGGTGAGAGCTGAGGCCTCTTTGATTGCCTGGGTCCTTCTCCCTCAGCCACGTCACCAGAGAGTCTTCCTCCAACTCTCTCAACCCTCCTACCTTCTTGTGGGCCGCAATGGCCAGCTGGGCCCACTTTTCCAATGTCTTCAAGGGTGTGATCTCACGGTCGGGGATGTAGGTGGGCACGAGGTTCAGGAGGCGCTCCAGGATCATCTCGGAGCCATAATCCACAAAGTACTGCTGGGAGGCCAGCTCGGCCAGGTCATCCTCCTAGGTGGGGAGGGGTCTCAGTCACACCACAGCAAGGCCTTCCAGAGCGCTGAGCCCCCGGGCCCCTGCTTCCCGTAACCAGGCCTTTGGGAAGTTGTGTTCTGATGGATTCACCAGGAACTCCTGTGTACTTGGTGGAACTCTGAGCTCCCTAAAATCAGGGCCACACAGAGCTGGGCCCTGCCCAGGGACCCATGAGCTGACCCAGGAGACCAGCCAGTCTGTGGTGATGGGTCAGCCACTCTGCTCTCAGCCTAGGGGAACAGGGACAAGGGGTGACAAACAACAGAAGGGGAAGGGCTTGCCCTGGTGACTGTCAGGGAGGGCGGTGCAGCCCAGCCCATCACTACATGGTCCAGGGGTAATGAAAGCGTTGAACCACCAACAGGCTACACTGCAGAGGCTTCAGAGGCCTGGAGGGTCTCTGCCTAGGGCTGATGCCCTTGAGGCTCGCCTGGCAGCAGGGACAATGAGAAAGGCTCTTGGGCACTTTGAAGGCAGTAGACATTTTCCAGTAAGTTCAAAGTGTGTCCATTTTAGCAAGTGATATGGCTGTACTAATGCATTCTACTTGAAGACCAGCTCACCAACACCACCTTAGCATCACCACCACCAACACTGTCACCACCACAATCACCAACACTGTCACTACCACCCTCAGCAGCGCCTATGCCATCACTACCTCCATCACCGCCGCCATGGCCAACCGTCCCCTTCATTTCCACCATCTCCATCCTCATCCCTCCGTCATCATTACCATCACAATCACAAGGATCATGAGAACCGTCAGCAAATACAAAACCACCATGTCATTGCAGGCTTGGTCTAAATGAGGGGCTCTCTCCCTCCTTTGGAGCAGTTTTTTAGGTGAACTCAGAATAATACTGTGAGTTCTGAGCACCCACTATGTACGCTGCCCAGTGGCCGCATGGTTGGATGCCTCCCAGCAGCAGATCCAGACTACTCAGCCCTTGCCTGAAAGCGTGTTAGATCTGGGAGAAGCCTGGCTCCGCCCAGCTCAGTCCTGCCAGCCTCCACACTGGCCGATGGGGGTCGCGGACAGTAGCAGCCCCAACTCAGAAGCAGGCAGCTGGGAGCTCCTCTCACCTTCTCACACCTGTACTCCCCAAACTTGACCCCTCGCACCACC
This sequence comes from Scalopus aquaticus, assembly GCA_004024925.1. Classification (NCBI taxonomy): domain Eukaryota; kingdom Metazoa; phylum Chordata; class Mammalia; order Eulipotyphla; family Talpidae; genus Scalopus; species Scalopus aquaticus. Next base: position 3,546 of record PVIJ01009093.1, on the reverse strand, counting down.
TGCTGGTAGATGAGGTTGGTGGCCACGTTATCTTCTGAGGGGTTGTGCCAAGGCGTGAAGACTTCTTTGCGGAAGAAGAGCCTCCACGGGGCATTGCGCTCCTGGGCGCCCTGCTCCTTGGCATACTGCTCACACTGGGAGATGGCGTCCATGACGTGGTCACTGCCACTGCCCAGAGAGGACACCTGCGGGCACAGGGTAGAGAGAGCAGGCAGGGGAGGACTGCAGAGTGCTCTTACTGGGACAGAAAGCAGGCTCTAAGAGAGGTAAGGCGGCTTGACCCGCCCTGGGTCCCAGCCTCGGGCTCTGAACTGGCACAGCCAAAGGGAGTTTCTATTTCTAGTGTAAGAGTTATGACCCCTGATGGGCAAAGGGTCACTGAACACAGAGGAGATATCTGTAGGTGAGAAAAATCCAGACAAACTGTCTGATGACATGGTTCTGTCCCTGGAGCTTGCAGGGGTTTGTGACGTTGCTGGGTATGGAGGCAAAATCCAGTCCCACCCCTGCCATCACCACCACCACCACCTCCCCGGCTCAGCGGAGAAGGCGCCAGACCCCAGAGCCCAGGAGATGTGCACACCAGGCAGACAGTAAACTCAAGAAGAAATGATCATAGCAATCTGACCAAGAGTTATGCTCCCATTTGCAAATTGGAAACTGAATGTCAGAGAGTCAAGTGCAGCAAACCCCTCCCAATCTCTGCCATGTTTATTCTGCAGCACCAGGAGAGGACTGCATCAGCCTGGGCACATAAGGCAGAAGTGAGGTCTGGGGTTCAGTCTACGTTGTGCTGGATGTATTGGATGTTTCTCTATGTGGTTAAGAGCTCCCTGCAATCCTGCAGAATCAAGACAGCTTGAGTTTACACTGGCTTACTGATAGGAAACTAAAGCCTAGAGGCACAAGGGCACCCGAGCCAATAGAGAAGCAGCCCAAATACCTTATCAAACAGGGCAATGTAGAGGGAGAACCCGAAACGGTCCTTGAGTGAGATTTTGTCAGCCAGAGCATTGCACAGCTCCTTGGCCGTGGTTGCTGAGTCTGTCAGCAGAGTCTTGGTGGTCCCGTCCATGAATGTCACCGGCAACATGATGGGTTTCTTGGACTTGGTGGCCTGAAAGTGACCAAAGAGGGTTTATGGGAAGCCTTTCACTTCTGACCCACCAGCTTAGTCCCTCTGGGCTCCTGGGTCCCTGCTCCCTGTGCAGTTGGAGCTGTCCCCTCTGGACCCCAGCATCCCATTGGGACACTGACTGTCCCTTGTCACAAGACACCCAGGGAGCCCTGCTGTGCTCCTTCCCCCCATAGACCCTCCAGGATCCCTGAGCTTGAGAGTTGGGGCTGAGAGGTCAGGCATTACTTCTGACCCCACATCATGTAACCATCACTTGTGAAATGAGTGTCACTGTCGCCGTGTTGCAGATGAAGCCATGAAGACAGAGGGAATTCCCTGCCCAAGTCACTCTTACCAATGAGCCAGAATACGGGACTAATCATCTAGTGGAGGCTTTATTGTTTCAGTAGGTCTGGTATTCCAGAACCTGGGGGTGGGCACTTAAAGAGCCCAAAGCAGAAAATGTCTCTGGGGTACTGGATGGACACACACACACATACACACACACACACACGCGCGCGCGCGCGCGCGCGCTCCCCGTGGATCCAGGGCTACACCTGCAGCTCCAGCCAACTAGGTGGCTGTGTCCGAGTTCCATTGACGAAGGTCCTTCTGAGCCGCTCCTCACAGTACGGGGCGTAGCCAGGAGGTCCCCCGTGGATGAAGTTCCGCAGGTACTGCACACAGAGACCAGGTGAGGGGACCCCTGTTCTGACTTCTCTCCACCTCCCTCACTGGACCAGCCTCACCAGGTCTCCTGCCACATCCCTGCACTCACATGCAGGACCTGCTCCTCAGGTGCACCCACGCCTCTCTGCTTGCTGTGGCTCCCCGCTGCCTCAGGACCAAGTTCATAAGCCTCAGCTTGGCAGCAAGACCCCGCAGTCTAGCTCTGCCTCATCTTGGCTGCACCCCCTCTCCGCCTAGCTTAAAGCTCCTCTTCTTTCATCCAGGGTCCACCTCCCTGACTTCCCAAATGGGTGAACCTTCCCTCTTCACAGCACTGACCAGCCAGTTTTGTCCTTTCTCACCTGCTCTGCCTCTGTGTCCCCAGTGCCCAGGGCCTGGCCCTGAGGGGCAGTCAAGAAAGGGGCCTGAGGTGAATAAAGTGACTACTCCATGAGAAGTGTGCAGAGGAGCCAGGTTATGCTGTGCCGGACTCAGCTGCCTCAGAGATAAAATGGGGCTGAAGGGAGAATGAGCGAAGTGCTGAGAGGAGGGACCAGGAAGATGGACTCAGTGGGGCCTCAGGCCCAAGGGGAGATGTCCAGGTGGGGCCCCATTACCAAGCCACCTCGAGCTGCCTTGCTCTCCTCTCAATGCTGGGGGACGGGCCCAGCTCCCCTTCCCACTCTAGGGGGTCAGATGCCTCCCTTACCTTAACAAACTTCTCAGAGGGGGCGAAGCAGCCCACGCAGAGAGACACAAGAATCCAGCCCCGGGCATAGCTGCTCTTGGAGGGGTTGTGAGTGAGCTGCTTGCTGATCTGGCAGTAGATCTCATCCCTGGGCGGGGGGGCAATGAGGAGGGAGAATGCCTCAGAGGAGCGAGATTAAATGGAGGAAACCTGACCCAAAATGGAGTGCGGAAGCTACGAGGGAAAGGCTGTCAGGCACCTGATGCTCCTTAAGCTCCTGACACCTGACAGGAAGCCGCTCATCCAGCAGCAAACACTGCCCACCCCTTGCAGCCAATGAGAAACCACCACAGCCTCAGACTCTGAGTGAACTTAACGCAAAACTGCCTTTTCTGATTTCCTCTTGAAGCCTAATGAAAGCAGACCTTCCCTTCGCAAACTTGCCTGGGGCTCATCATAGTAACCCCTCTGCTATAGAAGAATTCACTCCAGAGAGTGGTGCAGGCATAGCGGCCACTGGTGACTGCATTAATGAGGCCCTGGGCTCTCCCACCACCAGCTGTGTGATGCTAACAGATGAGTTCACCTCTCTGAGCCCAGCACATAGTCATGGCAACTGGAAGAATAGAAAGAGCAAAACATCTGGAGATGGAATGAATAGGGGCTTTGGCTTTCTCTTCACATATTTCTTAATGTTTAGGTGGCCATGTATTACTGTTGAAATCAGATGAAGGCAATGAAGATAGGATTTTTAGTATCATTTTAAAGGGAAATGATAGTCCCTTCCTTACAGGGTTGCTGCAAAGAAAGGTGAACCAAAGTTGATAAAGCACTTAGCACATTAAAACCTATGTAAATGCTAGCTGCAGTGCTTGAAGGGCAATTAAGACGTCCATAGGCCTGGGAAAAAGCCCGCCTAAAGATTAACGGCCGGGGAATTAGCCCACCAGAGAATTTACGGCCTGTCGGGATGGCACCAGAGATCCTAACTGCTACATTTGCTTCTGTACATCTGCTTTGCTTAAGATAAGGATAATGTATGTTTTTCTTAGGGTAGGGTAGTGGTATGGAT